>VXCM01002757.1:64359-184834 GCA_014773175.1 Lucifuga dentata
TTTTTTTTTTTTTTCCTGAGGAGAAAAGCAGGGGAGTGTGATGGAAGGCAGGTGGGAGTGTAGAGGAACGTTTCTGAGAGGCTTCAGCGTGCACTCTGTGTGTGAATGGCGCCTGCTGACACCTCTGGCCTTGGCTTGGCCTTATTACAATGACAAAACAAGCAAGTGAGCTAGCAGTCTGGCTTCAGAGGGGAAGGGTGGNTGGTGGGGTGGGGTTTGTGAGGCACAATGAGAGCTGCTTTTGGAGGCCAACTTGATGCTACAACAGGCAGAGCAGAGTCGACTGGCCGTTCACAGACAAAGCACAGAAGTGCCTTTAGGGCTTCCTCAGTGGAGGAAGATCAAAGCTTTTTTTTTTTACACTTTCAGGATGCAGCCTCCTGATTATCACTTGGGCCTTAACTCTAAAGACTAAACACGTGACCCAATTCAAGAGCCCACAGGTAATTCTCCTGCAAATCCACAATCAATCTAGAGGCAAATTAATGTTTTATTAATGTGGAAGTTTACTTGAGGAAAGGTGTGCAGGCCAATTTTTCAACTTAATGCAATGAATTATGACCACAAGATGCTTACATCAGAGTAAGACGTGCTTTGTGTACAAGTGCTTCATGCTTCCCATACACCTCTAGACTTCTGGCATTGCAAAAAAAAAAAAAAAAAAAAAACCCTGGAAGAATGACGAGAGAAATATGCCCTTAGAATTCCATATCAATGCAGTCATGTGTTATTGCAGCCTGGGGTAACAGCAAGGTCATTAATGGTCTGGTTATTTTATCTGCATGAAGCATTCCAGAGTGATATATCACCAATGTGTCGTATTTGCAGGCCCAGAGCCATTTTCTTGAAATCTCAGTGGTAAAGAAACACAGGAGATGACATTCCAAACCCCAAACTCAGAGTCACAGGGCACCAATGACACCTCTCCTTTGTTCCAAGAAATCCTCCCACAGTGTATTTGATATTAACTGAAAGCATACACAGATATTCCATAAAATAAAACATCTTCACCATCTACTGGAAAAATTCGCTCTCATCTTCTCCAGTTTCACCTCATATGAGCTCAAAGCAAAAGATTTGCCCTTCAAGATGAACCGCAGTCTTTTTACAATCTTTGTTAACTACAAAACAGCTGTAGCTTGAATGTAATGGATATCCGCAAAACAAACATGCACGTCTGTGGATGTTTGAGATGTTACTCCTTGTGAAGAACACGGGCCCGTCCCTAGAATACTCACTCTGCTGTGTGTTGAGAGAATGTCACCAGGCTGACAACAAGCAACCCTGGGAGTGACACCTATAATTAGCCTTTTCTCATGCCCTCCCTGCAGTCTTCCACCAACAACTGATAATCTGAAGCTAAGTGCCGCGTGGATGCCTACACATTTTCTATGACTTGGATGTTCCACTGGCATGAAGCCTGCTGGTGTTTTACAAAGCTCCTACGCCACAAGCCCAAGCTTCACTTGTCGGGTGATGAATGGTTCCTGCTAATACACTTGTTGATGTTGCTTAAAATACTGCGGAGCTGTCTGACAAAGAGATCCAGACCCTGCAAAACTTTTCACAGATGTAAACACCTCTATGATGTGCCTGGCCAAACCCATATACATTTTAAAGGTAAGAATATTTGTAAAATTATTAAGTACTTTTACATGCTCAGATTAAGGCAAAATTGATATGTTTCTGTCTGAATGCGGTAATCAAAGGTTTAACATGCAGGTAAATGTACAGACTGTCATCAACTTTTATTTTTTAATGTATTAAAACTATGACAAAAAAACAAAGCATTGCAAATACAAATCACTTGCAAAATAAGAAAAAAAAAAAAAAAAAAAAGATACTTACAATCTCTCCAGAGTAGACAATCCAATGAAGGATCCATTTTTAAGTTCTTGAATCTTATTGTTGCTTAAAATTCTGCAGAGGAAAACATATAAAAACACATTAGCAAAAAAAAGAACACAACTACTGAAAATATCCACTGGCTTAATCATGTGGTTTCAGTGGTCTTAACGTGCTGTTGTATACTGTGTAATGTCTTTTCTTACACCTGCACCAAGAGCTCTTGAGTGTAATTTTATCCGAGTCCTTTTAAAAATACATTTATTCAGCTATTTTCACATACACAAACACCCAGGTGCCCAAAAAGTTGTCAACGAGGAATGTGTGTTAATTAAATTTTGAAAGTGTATCTGGCAGAATCTGATGTCTCTTTCCGCAACAAGTGGGACAGCGCCAGCTCTGCTACTTGTTGACAGATGATATGAAGTCTCACTCTGTCCTCTAGCCACTCTTAGCTTCCAGTCACAGAACATTCCCTGCTGCCAGGAAGAGATCAGAGGAAAAAACAACTTGATCCTGAGCCGAGTATTTTCTTTCATGTTAAATTGGCAGCGTGAGCCCTCTTTAAACAGGTAGCCAAATGAGATAAAGCCTAATCTATCTGTGAAACCCCGATGACTTTAATGGGTAAAAGTATCACATCATGATCCACAGAAACTATGTCACAAATGATACACCTCTTCCTTCCACAACTTTAAGTAAATATATTGTAATGAGAACATGAGTCATTTGATTTGAAACTCCGTGCATACCCTACAACACAAACAAGAAGAAAATCTATTTTGTAAAAAAATCTGTCATCATTTTAATCTTTATTACCACAAACTAACTTGAGAAATCCTCCAGGTTCAAACTTGTATTTGTGTTTATTTCCTTCCACTATATTATTTGGTCTATTCACATGGCATCAGACAAGCTAATTCATTGCATTGCTACAAACGTGAACTGCACCTTCAGCTGCCATGCCTCAAACGACTCTCAGGGGATCTGGTAAATCAATAGCAATGTTAACCCCTGGCAGAAAACCAAGCAGGAGCCCGTGGTTAGCATATGTTTTTGGCTAGCAGGGAGGGGATGCGGTGGGTGACATACATGCTCACAGCACCCACAAGCTGGGGCCAGATTGGAGTCATTATAGGGTGTTGAGGGGTTGTTTTATTACGAGGTTGGAAAGCGGAGACTCATTGGAGATTTGTTGCTTGGCTCTGTGCTGCTCAGAGCATGCACAAACACTTCCTGTGTTTCACGGTTCGTGTTTTTCGGGCTTTCAGGCTTCTGAATGCTGAAATGGCAGATGTTAAAATATTGTGATGGACAAGACTGCAAACACAATTACTGTCTGCGTGCATAAACTGATGAGGTAGGCAGAGACGCTGGGCTTTCACACCAAGTGTAGGGTCACAAAGGTGTCATTATACTGAAGAATATCTGGCATACTTACATGTCACAGTCATCAAATGATATCTGACTCACTATGAGGCCTGTGCGAATGAAAGAACATGGCTTTCCACAGATATAATCAATACATGGGACAAAAATGAGTGTCTGCAACTGATGCATCAACAATGAAATCAACACTGTTGAACATCATGATCATCTCAGATCATGAATTACAGCTATTAAAATTTACACCCAGTAAGAATAAAGCAGCAGTGTTTCTAAAAGTGGATACTTAACTCCATAACCATTTAACTTCACAGTAGATTATGGATTTAAAAACAGCACTTCTTAGGAATCATTCAGGTTCAGCTGCATAAATACACACTTCTAGCCTTGTGACTTAATGGATTGTCCAATTAAACCTGTTCGCCTGAGAATCATGAGCCCTTTACTTGCCCTCTTTCTATCCTGCCCTCCTCTGCATGCTTATCTGCCTTTGCTAACTCAGCCCCTCCCACTTCCTCTTCCTCATGACAGTAGTGTGACCTCGATGTGTGTTGGAAAATGCTTTGGCTGCAAAACGGAATCTTTACATTCTTCCATTGGTGAGAAGGACTAAATTACTGATATTTTTTTCGGGCATTTGGAACGAGGTGGAAACCTCACAGGGTTGAAAGGCAGTTGAATTAACACAGACTGAAAGCTCATATTTATGTTATTCAATTGATGGGCTACAGACAGTTTAAGTCTACTGTATAGTCAGCTTCCTTGCCGTTTGTCTTTGGTTCGAGTCCTCCAGACGAAAGAGCAGTCTGTGGAATTCCTTTGGCTTAAAGCCTGAAACGATGGAGGAGGGGAGACTCCCTTATCATGATGCATAGATAAGACATGGTTGAGTTCAAGCCACCATGTTAGCTCTACCAATCATGTCCCTAATACAGATGTTGTACATCTGAAGCACAGCTTTGGAATAGCCACATCTGAAACCAGGATTTCTTTCTGAGTCAAAACTATATGAGCTTCACATGAGAACCAAACTCCATAAACTGATTTATGTACCTACTTTGTAAAGTCTAAACACAGACATACACTTGGGGTTTATGATTTAAGAGAGTAATTTAACACAAAATGTGATGTCTTACATTTCATTTTGCCTTCAAAGTGAGCCACTTCGGAAAATAAGCCTTGGGGTAAAGGTACATTAACAAAAGATGACCTAGAAATGTCCACTGCACAATCCCCTCATTTTAAGGATAAAGTCAACTGGTTGGTCAGGATGCTTGGACAAAAAAAAAAAAAAAAAANAAAAAAAAAAAAAAAAAAACTCTCCCAGAAGCTGTAACTCTTCAAGAAAGTTTCAAAAAGCTTCTAGGCAGCAATTCAGTTCACAAAACCCTTCTAGAATGACTTCTTCTGTGAAGTCAGCAATGAATGGAAAAGTGGACCTTAGCTCAGGTGCGAATAGCTTGGCCAATAGCTGAGTTGCTGTGATCTGCCATGGAAAGTCTTACAGTATTCCCAATGTTGTTCTTAAATTAATTTATGTTATTATTCTTCAATGAAGATTTATCAAGTGAATCTGCTGTGGAACAGTTTGACCTTTGTGATAATACAACTAACACACCTGCATAGTGAGGAAAGGAAATCTCATCCTATATGCAGGAAATCACTTTTGATCCGGCAAGTTGAAAAGGGTGCAGTTTGCCATAAAAGCTCTCCTTGCCTTACTCTCCTAAATCATCTACAAGATCCTTTCTCATCCTTCAACAGGACAAGCTATCAGAGCAGGTATTCACCTTCGAGCTGTGGTGCTGAGGTGGAAAAACGATCTGCCGTGTAAGCAACAAGATACAAGAAGATGAACAGTAAATGAACAGTTGGATGTCAGTTGGCATCCAACTGACTTGGCTCATATTTATGCACTAAACTGAATTGCTTGTCTGGGATTAAATGAGACTTGGGGCAACCTGGCAAAGTGAAAGCTCAACAAGTCTGTGTAATGAAAGGCTGTGAAATGACTGAATGTGCAGCTGTCAGTGCCTTGCCTTTGGGATTTTGTTGCAGAACTACTAAGGAAAAAGCAGATGCACTGCTTTAGTCCAGTGGATTGCCTGGAAAGCAACAAAAGCATTCATGACATCCATGACAGCAGCTACCTGATTACTGCTTACACAAGCACATCAAAAGCTCCTAATGTTACATCGCAGCTTTAATATCGGGAAAAATAATCAAATCAGATGATTGACTTAAGGGGTAGTCATAACTTTACAAGTTAGTGATGTCTAAAAAAAACAACATGGACGATTTACTTCCATCTGAAGATTTTAAAATCAGACATCTAAAATGGACTCAACAAGACTTGCTTCAGATTCAAGGAAACCAGATGAGTAACTCAGTTTCTGCTGCTGTCAGCCATGACTGTTTACTGCACTCCAACGTGTCATCAAACTGAGTCTGCTTTTCCTGCAGCTAGGGAAGAAATCCCCGCTTTCTTCCTGACATTAATCCCGCGTTGCTCTGTAAAAAACAAAAACCAGGTGTGCTTATTTGCACTGTCCAACCAAGGTGCTTCTGTGAATGGATCCTGATGACACTAAACCACAGAGAAATATGAGCTGGGTGACTGCAGCAAATAGAAGGCTTAAACATAGCCAGGTCATGTCTACATATGATGCACATAACCTAAATTATCCTGCCATGTAAGCAGGTTAAATCCAAATTGTATTTTTGCCGAGGCTGACGTGGGAGGAAGGCCCAGCTGTAAACACATTTGTGCCATTTCCTCTTGGATTACTGAGGCATGCGGTATCATTTGCAGAGCACAAATGCAGGGAATGCATCGCTCATTTTTTTTTTTTTCTCTACAGAGAGGCATTCATGGAGCTAATAAGGAGAGAAGAGCATTGAGTAACAGCAAAACCCAGCACGGCTCAGAGTTCTGGTGGCTCTCTGGTTTGGGGTAAATTTACTGGTATGGAGTTTATTTGCGTGATTTGACAAACTCATAATTGTCCAAAGCAAGTTTTAAGAAAATGCTAAAAGAACTTGTACTTAATGTTTCCTGAAAAAGCCTGGATTAAAATTAAAATCCAGGTCCATACAACGTAATGAAATCTATCCTTTTAAATTTCTCAAAAATTAACCTAACACTTTTAATCCATTTAATAAGCCAATATTCAGTAAAATAGTCTTTTAAAGTCAGTGTTTTAGATACTGAGTCTAGTGAGCTGACTGGGTGAACACAAAGTGAGAAGGTGAGGTTAAACAGGGTGGGCTCTATGTTGGCTGAAAAGGGGAAATGACTAAATTTCAAGTTTTCACCCAGCAGCTGAGCCCTCTGCTTGAAGCTTTAAATCTAGACTTCAGGCCAGCTGCATCCAGGCCGCTGGCAACTTTGTTGCAAAACAGTGGGAAAGCCATAAAACTGGACCACCATGCCTCCTGAGAGCACCACAACTTTTTACTGCTCAGAAATTAACAACAAAAAACTGCGTCATTGTAGCTTTTTTCTATCGGGAAACACAAAAAGATTTCAATTGAAAATGTTTTGACTTTTTTGGACAATGAACAACAAAAATGTTCAGAAACAAACGTTAACTTGCAAACTGGGAGGAATTCCTGAGAGTTGAACTCCTTGCTGCCTCTGCTCTCTAATTACACCTTTTTTGTTCTGTGGAGGCCGTCCTCGAATCACAGAGCTTCAGCTCGACGCGACATCATGAGGAACAACGGCTTAACCTCCAATTCATCACTGTCAGAGCAAGATGACAGACTCTACTAAAGATGTACAGACACAGAAAATACATGGTGAACTG
The DNA here is from genome assembly GCA_014773175.1 of Lucifuga dentata. Classification (NCBI taxonomy): domain Eukaryota; kingdom Metazoa; phylum Chordata; class Actinopteri; order Ophidiiformes; family Bythitidae; genus Lucifuga; species Lucifuga dentata. The sequence continues at coordinate 71,400 of VXCM01002757.1, forward strand.
CCTACAAAACCGATTTCACCAGCATTACTTTACAGCAATCCATACCTAAAAGATCAGTAATCTAAATCATGTACATTAAAATACATTTATCAAATTAAATAGCAATAAACATCTGAGGGGGTACCAGATGACTAGAACTCTAAGTGGAAGCTAATGGTGATCTGAATAAAAAAGGCAGGCTATCAGAACCCAAGATCCATTTATTCTGTTCAACTTTGAAACCTCTTAAAATTTATTTTTTAAGCCGTTTACTATAAATCACACATTTTCCATTACAGCCACTGGTTTCTATTCGTTTCAGTATATCAACCTGGGAAACCTGAAACTCCCATGACAAAGATAATCCATTGCAATAAATCTCAGGCCTGATGCACGACTCGCCTCAGCTCCACTCAGGTTCTACTTCACTGCCCAAATTTGGATTTTCTTTGTTCCTGTAACTTACAATGAAGGCTGTGGATGTAAACATAAGCTTGAAAACATGTCAGAAAATATGGGTGGTATCACAGACATGTTTTTCTGCAGATGGTTTAAAGCCTCGCAATCCAAGACAATGCCAAATTCATATCTTTTCCTTACCGTGATTTTTGGCCTCATTATCTCCTGAAACTCTCAAATCATGGATGTTGGAACTTCCCACTAACATAATTCTTTGAAGCTCCCTGAATGACTACCTATATCTAATAGGAGTCAAGTATTTTCTATATCAATGGCTGCATGTAAGGTACGAAAAATGCATTCAAATTTCTAGGGTTATGCTTTGGAAAATGATTGCATATATGTGATCTGTAAATGCGTAAAAAGATGCAAATGCACAAACATGGTGTATAACTCATAACTTCCCAGGTACTTCTCTCTCTTTGCTTTCTTCCCTGGAGTCTATTATTTGTTTTCTACTTTGCACTCTGTCCTGGGACTCTCAGATTTCCTCCATCACTCAACACCACCACAAAGCACAAGTGCTCAGTCTGAACACGTAGCTTTCCATTTGTGATACTTGTTTTGTTTCTGTCATGTTTTCTGTAACGGCCTCTGTGAGAAACCTTGTCAAAAGCAATTACATCTGTTTTGAAACTGAGTAATTCTACAACTCCCTTAAACATCCACAAGAATATTTAATGACCTTGATTCATGAGCTCATGAACAGGTTTGTAAGAGAAATCCACTTTAGACTACAAAAAGACTGCTTTGATTGTATATACATACAAAATGGTTATGCCAGGCATATACCACAACTATATATGTAGACAGAAAAAAAAGATTACAAAAACATATTTAGAGATGGGTGAGGTGCTTTAAAGGACCAGAGAGGTGGTTTTGAATTAGTTCTTGAAAAATTTGATAATTGATAAGTATTAACCAAAAAAAAACAAAACTAGATCTTCCTTGTGGGTTTATCTTGAAGTGCAATATTCTGATTTATTCTTTATTCTCTTGAACACAGAACTAGTGAAAACTCACACGTTTTACATTGTCAAAAACACATTGCAAAAACTATAGCCCGAGATAGTGTGTACTCATCTATCCACAGCCATTTAGCTCACATCGATGAAAATGCCATTGAGCTTTGGTAAGATAACAATCCAAAATATTTTCCCATGAGTGGATCACACTGTTACACGGGGTTTACATTTACACTAAAGTGGAGCATTTGACTGGCGACAAATGGACACAAATCACAGTTCAACTTTTTTTTTGGGACGCTTTTTAGTCCCTGCTGTGACAACCTGGGGAGGTACATAAGAGAAAGTACAGAGAATCTGATGTGTTAATGAGTTAAAGGTGCGCAGAATATTATTGCAGTATCTCCAACAGTGGAAGATCGGATTAATTTCTGTTTCATTAGTTAACAGATGCAGCACAATGCCAGAAATGTAGGCTAAACCATATACTCACAAAGTGACTGTTCTGTTGGGGAAGGAGTCAGGAGGTAACACCTGATGGAGCTCCATGTTGCTGCAAACCACTTTCCTGTCCGTCGGCAGGCTTTTCCCAGCGCTTTTTGAACGTTCATCATATGATTTGCAATCAGACGACACGGCTGATCCACCGACACCGAGCAGCACAATCACAAACAACTGCAACAGATCCACCCTCATTTTCAAACGCGTCTAGAAAACCACTGCAGCACAAGAAAACAATATGTCAATGTGAAGCGAGGCAGGAGACTGAGCGATAAAGGGGGGCTGTGTTATAAACCAGACTCAATAGACCCCGTTACAGGCAAAAATGAGACCTTTGCCATTTTGTATATCTTGCTTGGCTCAAATGAACCTTCCTCCTCCATTTCTCACAAGGCTTGCGCTTTACTCGGCTGTACTCAATCCAACAGGAGTCCTCCTTTGATAGCCAAACCAATCATTTAGAATCCTTCTTCCATTCTGGTGTGGTCTTCTTTGGTTCCAACAACAATAATAATCCGCAAAAATGTAAATGTTGAACGTGACCGCTGGTTCGTAAATAACTTGCCCAGTTGTTTGAGGGTTTTCTTTGTTGCGTGGGTCCAAGTCGGAGTGTTATCTGCTCCACAGGAGACAGCTTCAAGTCAGTCTTTTAAAACTCCGACTATACACAAAAAGATGAACTAAATAAAAGCAAATAACGTCACCTTCTCTGTTTCCAAAGCGTCTCTTTTCAAAGAAACCATATCCAGGTTAAGTTCCAAGAGGAAACTACTCGGGAAAAACGCGAACCCGCAAAAACAGCCTTTCTTTAATATGTATTTCCTCAGTACTAGCAGCAAACATGGCTACATCGCTTTATAAAGAGTATCCAAAGTGATTGTTGTAGTTCTTACAGTCTTCTTGTTCTAAGGAAAAGTATTCACAACCACTGCCCGTCCATTGAGAAGTCTCTTTCCCATGGTCCTGCCCGAGGATCCACCATCGTCACTATCAGAGAAATGCAAATATTACTTCCGGTTGACATTCCAAAATAAAACTATTACAGAAAGGAACAAACAGCAAAACATTTAAACATTTAAACAAAACACTTACGTAGTAAGTGAACTTAAAATGAAGACTTAACTGGTTTTCTTGCTTTATTTACACTTATTCTGTTGAGAACTGTAAGTATTTATCTCAGATCCGTCACTTCATTGACAATTTTCATTTCGAGGAACTTCCTGTTACCGTCCTGACTGCAGTCAACCAGCCGCACCTACAAATGGAATGTGCATTTGTTTTAAACTTTACGGTAATCGCTTCAAACAGCCGTTTGAAGCGATTGTGTGCGAGTGTATTACATTTTGTCACAATAAACAAAGAATAAATTGTAATAAAGAATAAACAATAAAGTGTTGCCAAAAAAAAAAAAAAAANAAAAAAAAAAAAAAAGATATGGATTCAGCGCGTCTCTGACGATAAGCCATCACAATATGAACAACTGTTATTAGCATTTTGGAGTCATTAATTTTTTCGAAGTGCAGAGAAATATGACCAAAACAAAAAAAAAAAAAACTTTCNAAAAAAAAAAAAAAACTTTCGCCAGCTCTCATGTATGTGAAAAGGGATTTATTTACTCCAAAATGCTACAGTAAAAAGTGTTCATAAAGTGGTTGGTTATAGTCCTGGAAGTGCTGAATCCAATCATATCAGTTTTGTCAACTATTTATGGGAATCTAAATTTTTAGGGTTTATCTAATTAAGGAATTAGGCTACTTGTATGATTGTTGGCGTCCGGCTGTTTCAAATCGGTTACCATATAGTTCAGAACAAGCGCACAAGTTTTAGATGCAGTCTGTCCTGCCAGAGGGTTGCTTACTTAAAAAAATGATTCACTGATATGTACTAAATGTATTAAATCTTTTTCTTAAATAAAATGTTTATGATGATGATTATTATTATTATTATTATTATTATTATTATTATTATTACAAAAATAGAGAGATGTTGGCTAATTTATAAAGTTGATATGCAAGTGTTTTCTAGGTCATGATTGCATTGATGTAAAGTTATCTTTATCTCTAACATGCCTAAATAAACCTGCCTGCCTAACATGGTCTTCTCCTCTGTTTGGGTGTCTGTGCACAAGTTCAGACAAGCTTGCTGAAAGCAAAAGCCATGGAAAATGACCTCTCATGCAGGACAGAAATCAAACTCTTTATGTAAGAGGGACATTTCTGTGCAGGAAAAGAATTTGTTTGCCAAAGGGCTGTTCATCCTTTTTTCTTTGTTATGATCAGGTTGAGTGAGTCACTTCATTTTAGAGAAACTAGACCGTAGGATAACTTTTTGATCACAGGCCAGAGAACCTAATGCCCCCAGGGCGGAATGCTTTTACCTCCATTAGTGTGTTTGTTTTCAGGACCTCAAGGGACTGAATGTACAATGTGACATTCAATGGACTCATCGCAACAGAATGTGTCCTTTTTATGTGGAACCAAAAACATTTTGTTATGTCTGCGTAGTTGGATTACAGTGAAGTCATTTTTATAATCATGTAAGCAAGGGCAAATATGTCAAACTTCAGACTCAACTTATTTGCTCATGACCAAAAATTCAAACATTACTCAAACAATATGCCAACCTTTATACCAAACATTTCTTTGGATAATGCACTTATAATCTCACAAAACATGAACAGCAAAGCCATGCGCAGTGACCAGTGCCAAGTTCATCCCCACAAACAGCTCCACTGTGTTGCATTCAAGAGCTCCTCGGATGTTTCAGAGATCACTTAGCGTGAACACAGCTTTCAAAATAAAGTCGAAAGAAGAGACCGCATGACAAAAGTTGTTTCAGATAAAGTTGTTCTTGAACAATATTCAAGAAGTAATTTTGTAGTGCAGTAGTTAAATTAAGAGGAGGAAATTTAAATCAATCAAATCCTTAAAATTGCCTTCATGTTTACTCTATATTCCAGCAAATTGTGACAATTGAAAGACATATAAAAAATGGAAATAGAACATAATGCTATTTATTCCACTCAGAATATCAATCAATCACACATAAAGATGACAATAATGAAATGTCCTACGTGTTCTACGTCTCCTAAACGCCACATTTCAGAGGTGTTTCTGTTCGCTTCCTTGTTAGATGAGGTGCATATAAATACGTTATTACGATTCCAATAGTACAGATACGGAAGATAAACTAATAGCACAATTGAATGTGTAGATCTACTTTGTTTCAATTGGTCAAATGCTGAAAAATATGTTCCCACGTAACTTTGCGTGGGGAGCGGCAACTGCTGCGTATCAAATAGAAGGTACGTAAACACAACCAACTTTATGAATTAAGACAATATCATGAAACGAATGGAAACGAATGCAACAGAAGAGCATATAAAAGTTTAACTTTCATATATACGCTTTAATTTTTTGGTGGCGCTGTATTTTTCTGTTATATTCAAAATGTATTTAAGAGTTAAAGATTATACCCTTATTATACCCCATGTATCTAAGACTACTTTAACATCTTAAAGTACTGTATAAAACTAATTCAGTCCAATACAAGAACATCACAGGCCTGAAAAACTAACTTAACAAAATTAAACTTCATAGTCTTCATAAAGTAGTATTTCTTGTATTATATCACTACACAGGTCGCCACATTAAGGTTGCTCCCTGTGAATATATCTACCAAAATGCTTTCTTGCCTAACTATTGTGTGATTTTTAATTACACTCCAATGTACTTGACATTAATAATCACAGTAAATATATCTGACCCTTGGACTAGCACACAAAACACCCTAATGACTTGACTGATAAAGCACTAAAGCCACTATATTACACAAAGCTACAGCCTAACTATTTTATAATAAGACAAATGCTATGCAATTAATAAAAAGCAATTTAAATCCACCTGGGTACTACGGACACGCTCGTCCCAATAGAAACATTACAGTGATTTTCCTAGTGTAAACATCCCTCCTACTTTTGTGAAATGAAACGGCATTTATGTGTGTGTTTTGAGGTGGCTGGGAGGCAGATGGCAAGGGACCAAGTATCTGGGACACATTTTGTCATGAGAAAGGCAGAGTGTTTGGGGAGCAGAATGGAGATGTGGCCTGTAACAGCTATGAGCTGTGGGACAAAGACCTGGAGTGTATCCAGCAGCTTGGACTGACACACTATCGTCTGTCTCTCTCCTGGGCCCGCCTACTGCCTGATGGGACCACACAACATGTCAATCAAAAAGGTATTTCCATAACTCTAAGTAAGTCCAGAATGCATGCCATAATATGCGTATCTGACGAAGAATATTATGTTTTGAATTCTGCAAAAAATTGCAGCAACTTACAGAACTTTTTGCCATCTGTCCAACAGGCGTACAGTACTACAACAAGGTTATTGATGATTTGCTGGCCTGTAATGTAACACCTATGGTCACACTTTACCACTCTGACTTGCCTCAAGCTCTCCAAGACCAGGGCGGTTGGAAATCACCAAGTATGGCATCTCTTTTTAACAGCTATGCCCAGTTTTGCTTCCAAACATTTGGGGACCGTGTCAAATTATGGATCACCATCAACGAACCGTACGTGTGCGCCAAATTCGGCCACGAAGATGGCATCCATGCCCCAGGGTTAAAAGAACCAGGGATTGCTGCCTACCTAGTGGGACATAACATGCTACGTGCTCACGCCATGGCCTGGCATAGCTACAACACCTTCTACAGGCCAAAACAAAAGGGTGCAGTGTCACTGGCCATTAACAGCGACTGGGTTGAGCCATTACACCCAGGTTGCACTGAAGACATTGCTGCCACTGAACGTTTCCTTGCTTTTACACTTGGGTGGTTCACCTGGCCAGTGTTTGTTACTGGAGATTATCCAGAAATGATGAGAGCTGCCATTGATGCTCAAAGTGAGAAGCTGGGATACAGTGGCGGCTCAAGACTGCCCAGTTTCTCTCAGGATGAACCTCCTATTTTGGGTACGGCTGACTTCTTCGCCTTGAACTACTACACATCTCGTAAAGTCAAGCCTGGAGGAGGCTGTGGACAGATGCTGTGCATGAAGAGTGACCGAGATGCAGAAGAAGTCTTGGATCCGTCGTGGCCTATTTGTGGGATATCCTGGCTAGCTGTAGTGCCTCATGGATTAAGGAAACTTCTCAAGTACATCATGGTAATCAGACTACTAATGCTACTATCCCATCACAACATTTTTAGCTAACACTTCCATTGCCAAGAGTTAGCCGACTTTGTCTATAACACCATAAATCCATCAATCTAGGCTGAATCACTTCCATCATTTTAACTGAATTCAATCAGTTGAAATGTAAAGTCATTTTTCTACTTTTCACGTATTGACCAACGAGAAGATAAATTGCCTTCATCCAAATATGAGCACTCTGACATTTGTTTACTGTCTTGCCATTGATTTTTAATGCAGTAATCTTCTTCTGAACACCTGCAGAAACAGACTGATGCTTCATTAGTGCTGTCACATTGAATGAAACAGTTACTTTGGAGAAAAGTGCTCGCAAACGAGCAATTTCCTGCTGTTGTGACTTGTCACAGACCATTAGTTTGAGCTTGGCAATGCTGCAGCACAGCTAAATGGCACACTGTAGACCACTCTGTTTCTCCCTTAAATGTCTGACAGCCGAGATGCCTTGTTTGACAATCACGTCTGTCCCCTTCATTTTCAGGACAATTTCAACAACCCAGAGATCTACATTACAGAGAATGGCTTTGCTCAGGTGGGGCCGCTGCAAATGGAAGATGTCCAGCGCTGCGAATTTTACAAGGACACCATCCTGGAGGTGGCTAAAGGTAATAGCTGGTAAATCTGTACAAGATGTCTGACATTTAGATAAATCTGTAGTAAAAAAAAAGATTTCATTTATGAATGCATACATTCATGACATTTTTGATGACAGTACTGTAACTGCCAGGGATTGTGGTGTCTGACATGCTGCCTTTTGAAAAATTAATGCGACCAAATGTGACCTGATATCAGGCCAGATGTTGTCTGTTATCAGGTCTCTTGCAATCAGGCATAAATGTGGATGATCTAACATCGCCTCTCTTAATTCTGGAATGCAATGATGATGTAACTGGTTGAAATATAATCTACATCATGGATCATTATTTTTAAGTTAATGAGTTAAATTAATATGAACTGTAATCAAAGCGTTTTGATTTTAAGATGTCTTAGATTTGAGCGATGTTACATCCTTATATAATGTGTTTTATCTTTTTTTAATTTGTGAGATATACATCCCTAATTGCTTCTGAAACAAGTACAGTAATTTTGGGATGGCTAAGAGTTATTGCACAAATGTAAAGTTGCTTGTTTTGGCACCACCATCTGGCCAATGTATTCAACAATAGTTCCAGCCTTACATTTTTCTCATTGAAAGCAACTTACTCACATACTTAATTATCAATTAATTTACTAGATTCTAATAAGCATAACTCGCTGTATTTGGCATGCCACTGTGAGCAGTTACTATCATAATTTTCCCATTTTACATAATGCTGTGAATATGATTCCCTTTATTTTCTTCATCAATCACTGATCATCATGATAGATAAGTCCCCTCTGCTATTTTGCCATGCTGGAGAAAAACTATTAAAAAATATATTTAAATTTTAGTTTATGGTAAAAAAAAAAAAAAAAAAAAAAAAGAGGCATTACTCCGATTCTTTGCCTTTGATATGAGTCTTGAATAACGCTAAAATATTTTGGGAAATGCTACTGTTTCCGTTCCCAGCAGTAAGTATATGGCATAATCTGATCATATTTTAAGTTTTGAATATTTTGTGAATTCTACAGGCATTTTGCTGACCACCTAATGATGTGAGAATTTTGATATGGGAGTGATGATTTTGTTTTCTGCTACTTTAATAGATCAGTAGAGCTTCTGATCAAACACAGCATTTGGAAAGATTTGCAATATTAGTTCTACTTTGAACCTTTTATTATCTGAATGAAAGATGCTAGTATTAGATTAAGGATATTGAGAAGAACTAGGTTACACCAGGCACACCCTCTTGTTTTGCTTTAGAAAGCCTAATAATGGCACCTCATAATCTTGTCATGTGTCATGTCAGTAGTCACGGGTTATTTTGATGGTGGCAGCTATCAATGCTTAAGGAGGAGCATGAATTTGCATGAACTCTTGTCACATGTAGAGAATTACATGTTGTCTACATGTTTTACGCTTTGCCTGTGTTGTTTAGCTATCACAGATAATGGGGTCAACGTCCGAGGATATTTTGCATGGTCACTGTTGGACAACTTTGAATGGGCTGATGGATTCAGTGTTCGGTTTGGATTGTTCCACGTGGATGTCTCTGATACACAGCGGATTCAAACCATATACCGCTCTGGACAGGAGTATGCAAAGATGATCCTGAAATATAAATCTGACCAATCCAGGTGACAGTAGTGTAGCTACAAATGATGTTAATGATGTACAATTATTGAAGAAAATAAAGTAACAGTTTATGCATTTTGCTTGCCATTGAATCTGACTCACACATATAAGCGACACCTGCTTTGTTATATCAAAGAGTTTAAAGCACCGCTATTGTTGCTGAATTACTTTTCAGTTTAGAAAATGTTTTGGGGAAAAATACAAGTAGGCTTATGTAGTTGCCTTCACATGAAAATCTGATGTTGGCAGGGGATCTGAGGACACAGGAAGAGACTGTTAAGTTGATTCAGAGGGAAAAAAAATTAGTATTCTATCCTGCTCAATTCCCAGTTGATCTGCACAAGGCGGTTTATGGAGAGGGGAGAGTTCCCCATACAGTGGGCAGAGCCAGCTGTAAGCCTTCCAGAGTGTGCAGGAAAGGTGTATCCATGTTGAGTGTTCATCACTGGTGAATAGAAATATAAATGGTGGTGGTATCATTGCATTCATATATCTCCACTTCCATGCACCTAAAGGACATAAGATTCTCCCGTATATCCACCTTTGAGTGTCAGATGAGCGTTTCTTTGATATGATCCCCCAAAGCTGAAACTCTAAATACAGTACCTTGCATTGTACTCTGGAAGGTTCTGGAAGGTTGACAGAAGACTGTAGGAGTAATGAAGCAGAGAAGGAGCCAATGCCAAAACAGGTTCCTCAGTGATTACGCTCCTGGGATATGATGGTTTGCTGTAAAATACAAAGTACATTTCTGTGGTTTTAGTGAATTTAAACAAATGTTATTTGAAATATATGGCAAAATCAAGTCTTATTATATGGCATTCAACCATTCTCTCATTATTCTTTTGTAAAGATCATCCCCTTTTTTTTTTGGCAAGCAACACAAACATCTGCTTTGCAACCTCACCTATCACACAGGAAAGGACCCAGCAAAAATCATTTCACAGAAAATACAACTCAAGCAGTTATTACGAGGCCATCAGGCTGGATAAAGAACACATGGGTCGCCTCAGAAGTGATGCCAGCTGAAAGCGACAGATGCCCTGCCACAGCAAGAGGGTGTAATGCCATTTGTGTTCCCCAGACAGCTGAGTGAACTCTCTACTTTGAGAAAGAAAAGAGAGAACAAGGTGAAAAGCCTCCCTCAGGCTTTATGTTGATTGTTTATGCATTTTGTGGTTGAGGGAGGATTATGTATATGGACTGTCGAATAAAGCTGGAAGCTACGCTGGAATTATGGGAGCAAAAGCGTGACAACATATTTAATAGTGTGGTTTGATGGGAGGCTATGTGTATGAGATGTGCATATCTGCAAGAGAGAGGGATCATTTTGACAACTAATAACACTTTAGGTTCAGGTTTAATGAGAAATTTAGATTTTTGCTCACATTAGTCCACAGGATGAGACACCGGGGCATATTTGTGCAGGATTTCTACATGCCATCTGTTTGTAAGCCTACACTGCCAGCTTGTGGTATAAAACAGAACTACACGTTTGATTTTAAATACAAACCCAGTATCCACGATATGCTGTGAAATGAGGTGGTGTTTGATTAATAAAATTCATCCTCTTGCTGTAACAATAAACAACTAAAGCAGTTCCCTAACAGCAATATATCATGGATTAAACACAATTCATATTTATGCTCCAATGTGAAGGAAAATGTCATTTATATTCTGTGTTGGGAGACTTTGTTTGCATTAATAAGCACGGTGTATCGTGACATCCAGTTGGCTGTGCATATTGTTTTCAGCAGATGTGAATAATACCCTTGTGGCCCTCTTCCATCTATGTCAAGCAGAGTGAGATTCTCCTTTGTCTTATGATGAATAACAAGCTATTGTGAAACCATGAATAATGCCACTGCTGGCTGCATTGGAAGTTCTTTGCCGACTGCTTGAACACAAAGTGGAACCAAATCTCACACAATTTGCACGCTAATGGAGTTTATCTAATATCTGTGGCTCTGTCAGGGGCTGCCACTGATCTTTTAATCTCTGCAGACTTATGGATTCAGTTGCAATAGCACGTACGTAAAGTGACAAAAACACACTGAGTTTTTAAACATCCAACTTGTGAGCTAGAGACACTTGTGGATGAGTGCAACAGACTTAAAATAAAACACACTTAAATCACTTTAAATTAGTGCACCAAGGCCAAACGAGCCTAGACACATTTGTCTTGTTCTAATAATACAAGTTTTTTTTTTAACTGATTCCCCCCACTTCCATGGAGAAATTTGTCCTCTGCATTTGACCCATCCTAACTACTGGGAGCACTGGGCAGCCATACTGCCACACCTGGGGATCGACTGCAGGTCTACAGCTGACTGGCTTGGTCAAGGGCAATGGCAGGAGCATTAACCTAACACACGTGATTTTTGATGGTTGGGGAACGCAAAGTACCCGGAGGAAACCCACAAAAACACAGGGGAGAACTTGGAAACTGCACACACAAAGAAGCAGGCACAGGGCTTTGAACCCAGGACCTTCTTGCTGTGAGGTAATAGTGCTAACTGCCACCACTACACCACCATGCTGTACTAAGAAGAAATAGGACTCAATTTATTTTGTCATAGGAACAGTTGTTTTTAAAATGCATTCAGACCTATGGATAGTCTCTAATAGGATAAATATGCCTGATTTGTGTTTCTCATTGCGAATGATGTATTACTTCCTGTGTCTGCCCCTGGATCTGGCCCCTGGGCCATGCCCCACCCTACCACAGACTTTTGTCAAAATCTGAACCAAACTTTTTCATTAATCCTGCAACAAATAGAAGAGGGTGAAAAACGCTTAAATCGTTTCAAAGCAAAAATGATAAACGTCTCAGAATTCTGCTGTTAGAGAAAATCACAACTAAACCATGTCTAAAAGTTGTTTCCCATAATTCAACACAATCAAATCAATTACTTGGCTCCACTCAAGAGTTGATTAGTAATTCCACAACTGTGTCTGTCTGTTTTGATGGATTTCTTATTTCTCTGACTTGATCCTGCTGTTAAATTGATTGCAAGAAATATGGGAAAGAAGTTGCTCTTTACTTAGTAAATGTCGAAATTAGCCATTTGTGAGGAATTGGGGAATCATATTGTAGGTTGGAAAGCCTAAAACTTTAATTAGCATTTAAATAATTCACAGTTCCAGTTTCTTTAAAAGTCCAACTACGAATATTCAACTTCAATTCATTACATGGGGCAAAATTTACTCTGATTAGGCTGACTGAAGAAACCATTTCTAAATGTGCTTTCCAATTAGCCAGCAAATATATCATGTGTATAGATAAGTTGCTTTTGACAATGAATTAGTACATTTAATTGTAACATTCAATCACTTGGCTGGTGGAGATTTGCCCTGAGGAACATTCTGGCAAATTACCATTGGAGGCCCATTTGTATTTGACCAAACTTAACTCGTTATATTTCACAATGAAATATTCAATAACCGAGGAATTCATTTACTTATTATAAATTAACTAAATAATTTAGCTGCTAATAAACTGTCTGCAGTGTGAATTATACAAAATTCCTGATTGTGCGTTGGTGCTATGGTTACAGGTGCAAAGGGTATGACTAGTGGCAAGTAATTACCTTTTTCTGTTTACTGATTACCTTCATATGCATATTCCCAGGAGAAATAGTATAATTAGATTGTTGATTCAACATCGAGATGAAGAGACACCAGACACTCCCTTCCTCTGGAGCACAGAAAACTCGTTTTTGCTCTATCTAAAAATCTCTCTTCTCGTTCCTTCCCTCGCTTTCTTTGTCTGGGACTCTCGTCAGCTGCTGAGGGACCCATGTGAGGCCCAAACCACCACTCAGGCTGCCTTCTGTCTTTCTGCTCACTCTATAGCTCATCATCTTCCCCCTCTCCTAATCGCATTGCTCATTTTCCATTGACAAGAGAGTGTAAGAAGAGGGAGAGAGTAAAAAAAAAAAAAANGAGTAAAAAAAAAAAAAACAGCACAAACTTTCTAAATCCCATTGACCTACTTCACCAGATATTTCACTGGGAATTCATATTAGTGCAAAAGAGTTAGAAGAAGACATGTTTTCTCATTTTCCCCCTCACAACTCCACCCAGTCCCTTTTTACTTCAGCAGGAAGCCATTTTCTTCACATCCCTTTTTTGATGCACTATAGTGCATTATACAAGTGGATAAATGCTTTATCAAGCATAAGCTGTCATCACTTTGACAGTGGCATAAGAACCGTGACACTGAAGTTAAAAAGTGCTTTGGAAGACCTCGTCTGATTGATGAATTTGGCAGCGGAGACAAGAATGAGGGAAATGAATATTGCTAGGCCTCGAAGACAGGACGCGGAATTATGACAGACCCATACGGAGAACTAAAGCAGGGGAAAAGAGAAAAAGGAGAGGAAGACAATTCAAATCTTTTCTTTTAAGTCTCTCCCTGAGGGACTGCAGATGACCCTGCTAACGACTGTTGAAATTCTAACTCCCTTGAGTGTGATGGCTGCGCATGATGGGAGGGGGTTCATAGACCTGCCTGAAAAATTGAAAGCTCCTAGAATATTCAGCTAACCCTACGCGCTCAGTTGGGGGTGGGGGGTGTACATGCAGAGATTGGTATTCAGAATGTGTGTGTGTTGGGTAAGCCCAGCAGGGATGATGAAAAAGACCCNCCCCCCCCCCACCTTCAATCTGCACGTGTGTGGTGGCCAATGAGCCGAGCGTTGTGTCTCATGGGAACAGTGCTAGGAGTGTGAGTGAACATAAGTGAGAGAGGGAAAGAGACAATTTATGGAACCTTTACAACAGGCTGGGAATCAGAAGTGAATATAGTGTGATGGTGAGTAGTTATCAGGCCTGGATCCAAGCAGAGAAACTAATGACGTGGATATAACCCCATGCTCCCAATATGCAAACACAGCGTTATCAACAAAGAAAGAGTGAAGAATTCATCAACTCTGAATCTCATCTGAAGCTGTGAGAGAGACAGCAGGCACCTGTGTGTATTATCTGTCTGCAAATACTGCAGCAGTGGAAGGAGGACTCAAATCCTTTAGAAGTGATCACAATGGGAACACATTCCAGCAAAAGTCAAAGTCCTGCATGTAAATTTCTGCTTCAAAAAATAAATCGTTTGCAGTGAAATTTACTCAAGCATCTATAGTAAAAGTATACAGTTATGAGTTTGAGTAGGCAGTGCAGAAAAAAGGTTTTTCATCACATCTCCAATTTTGGATTCTGGATTGAAATAATGAAAATTTTGGAGTTAAATAATAAAAGCATTAGACTTATTTTGGACTTTATAAAGCCAAAAATGTGTATCAGTAACATAACTTGTATGCAGGTGGTATTTATCAGGCTCAAACATGCAAAATCAGCAGTACGGTCCTTTAAACTTTGATTCATTTTAGGTATTTCATCCATTGTCTGACTAGACTTCTTTTTTGGCCTCCAACAAGTGTCTGTTTCGAAAAAAAAAAAAAATCTGCAGCGCATCTTTGATTAACTGCAGACGCTTGAAGTTCAGACCATTGCAAGTAGAAGCAGAATGTGAGTGTGTGTGAGTGAGTGCGTGAGTGTGTGTGTGTGTGTGTGTGTGTGTGTGTGTGTGTGTGTGTGTGTGTATACGCATGTGGATCGGAGCAACAGTGCACACGGACTAATTAACTCTAAGTGTTGTACGACATGCTCCGTTCACACCCGTGTTGTCACTCAGGGTTTGAGTGGCGCTAATGAGAGAATTATCTAGCCTCGGACCCTGGTAATGCATTTAAATGAACACCAGCTGACCTGACCTATGAGATGGCTTTTTAATCTCACTGCTTAATACCAATCAGACCTGCTTTCTCATGTGCCATGTTGGGAGGGTGCTCTGCTGCAAATGCCGCCGTCCATTTTTGTTTTAACTGATAATGTAAAAGAGTGCAATATTGTCTTTGATGACTTTAAAAACCTCAGGTGTATAGGATAAAACAGGTGAATATTACTTGTAAGTGAGAGTGTTTGGGTGTGAGTGAGCGCATGAGTATGTGTCTGTAGAGATGTGTGTAAGCCGCTAATCACGAGTACCCAGTTGAAGATTAAGAAGGTTAATAAGGTCACGAATTTATAACAAAAGTCTGTGACATACAATAGAGCTCTGGCATCGCTGGATTACCATAATTATAATTTTTGGTGCCCAAACCTGTCTCACTTGTGCTCACAATGCAATATAAACATTCACATTTTGAGCAGGTTTTTAGGAAATTTAATAATTACCTGTTAATATTACCAATTTAACTATTTGTACTTGAGCAAATAAGTCTCTCAAATTGGATCAAGGTATTACCAGTGAGCTTTCTGTGATGGCTGGTTTCATCCAGGCAGAATTGAACCTGGGCAACATGAGCATAAGCCCTTTCAAGAGTTTGGACTAGAGCTGTTTTTGTTTTGCCAATCGTTCGAGGTAATAAATTGTAGATAAGCCAGAGTTCAAGGCTGCTCGCGAAAACAGTTGGTGCATTTCATTGGCTTTTGGGCAGACTTTTTTATCGTTATAAAGCTTGCAGCATATTTGGAGTGTGTGTATTTGACTGACTGCATTTGTGTGTGTCAGGGAATCAAATTCTACTTCTTTAAAAATCAGTGGATGTCTATTGCAACCATTCCAGCTTTATGTAGAATGTGCAATGTAGGAAAAAAAAAAAAAAGTATTGATGAGTCTAATGTGCAAGGTCTGTCTTCTTCCCTGGAGTCATTAGAATCTGTGTTTTTATATTGTTCATGAGTAGTCAGGATTGGCCTGAATCAAGCCCAATTAAGAATGATTTAAAAGCATTTGCTTATTGCTGATCCAAGGAGGTGGCTGCTGTACCTTTGGTAGCAATTTCACTCTGCAATATATGTATTCAGGTTCCAGTATTAACTGAAAAATAGGCCCTTTGGAGATAGCTGTCAACTACTTGAAGGATGTTATGCTGAAACTGCAATAATGGTTGGATTAGATGCTTATCATCATTATGCATGTTCCTTTAGCTTTACATAGAGCTTTTTATACTCAGACAAATTTGTCCCCATTTTTCACTTTAATAGAAATAGGCATACAATACCCTGGTTTTCACTGTTGTGAATCAAAGCATCCTGTACTTAACTGTTTCTTATGTGTGATTAAACCTCTTATGTCTTAGTCTGGGTGACTATTGATTGTGGTGATTTTTGGTTTTGAATTATGGTGGCTAAAACAACTGTCACACAGACACCCACACACACTATTGAATCACTTGTTGCTAAATAGGGTGCGCTGTATAACACTGTTTACATGTGGCTGGCTGACAGCTAATTGTACAGTTTGCAGAAAAGATCAGGTCATGTGATCTGTCATGGTTGTGTGTGGCAAGAGTTGCAGTAGCTTTTTGTCTCTATCTCAGCCCAGAGGCGCATTGTCATGCAGGCGCTCAGGTAACAGGCCCAGTCGTCACTCATCTGCCTGACGGCCGCTGCTATCTACCCTGACGGTGACTGATGATGGGAGTGTGAGCAAGTGTGTGTGTTAAGCACTAGACAGTGTGTCATACCAAGGGAGGTCTGTGGCAGGCAGGCAGCGAGGGAGGCGAGATGGATACCACCCTGGCTAGAGGATGGGTTAGAGGCCAGTGGATAGTGCTACCTTCAGTGGTTATGCCCGTAAGCAATACAGGTGCAACAGGCAGACACGCCAACCAAGCAAGACCAATAGTGTTGATAAGGTGGCTCCACTGACACATGAAAAGAAACTGAAGAGAACTGGTAAGGCTTGTCTTCTGGATTCTGCAGGTTTGGCACTGGTTGGTTGAATGGCACTGGATGCTGACAAAAAGATATGAGGTTTAATCCTGCCTGAATACATCAGTAGATTCAAAAAAGTCACTATTTCCTTGTTTTTTGTTTTTTTTTTGTAAGTGTAGAACCTGTCAGATACAGCTTTACGATTTCTCCAAAAAAATCAGCTCTCAGGGCTATTTTGTAATAATATACCTCAAAAGATATAGAGCTGATTTGGCGTGACTTTAGTCTTCTGTTGACGCCATAGACCAAGAGGCCAGTGCTTCATTATAACAGCAGCGACTAAAGGCTGAAGCTGACACCTACAATATTTTTACCTACATATACATCTAGAAATGATTCAAGACATATAGAATCCAGATTAGAATGACTATGTTCACATGCATGTTTTC
Organism: Lucifuga dentata; assembly: GCA_014773175.1. Classification (NCBI taxonomy): domain Eukaryota; kingdom Metazoa; phylum Chordata; class Actinopteri; order Ophidiiformes; family Bythitidae; genus Lucifuga; species Lucifuga dentata. The sequence continues at coordinate 88,901 of VXCM01002757.1, forward strand.
ATGTATGTGCAGACTTGAGCAAGCACATGCATACGAATGCACATGCTTATGGGCTTGTGTATGTTTTCATGCGTCCGCTTTTCACAAAGATCAAGGTGTCCCCATCGATGTTGTCTCGCCCTCCGCACATGAAGTGAATGGAGGGGGAGGAGGAGGAGGTGGGTGGGAGGAGAGTGGGAAAAGAGGCGCGCTAAATGGATGCAATGCAAATGGCACCAGAGGACATCAGAATCAATTTACCTTATTGAAACAAATGAGAGCAGCTCAGCCCTGCCATGGTGTATATTTTTTTTGGCTGCCCCCATTGTTATTGTAATTAACCCGCCCAACCCAGATCCCTGACCCTCCCCTCCACAAACACAGCCAACCCTCAACAACCCCATCAATGTCTGCCTGGGGTCCCTTTTACCCTAATGAAAAAGCCTTAGAGGTGCCCAGGTAAAAATGTAGGTGCTGTAATGGTGATTCATGGCCTTGGCTGACATGCTAAAAGGCATGGGAGATCTGCCTATGAAAGCATTTAGGAAAGGGTATTCCATGTATGAGGGCCAACCCCCTCCGCTTCAACACATACACACAAACAGCCACCACCTGTAATGACTTACGGTCATTCCCAACTCCCAGCATGCTCTCGTGTTTATAAACTCCCTGCTCCCCCCATTCATGGAATCCCAATAACCAAAATGGACTCTGCTCATTGTAGGAATGACCTCAGAGGAAAGTGGCCAGCACAATGCTTATTTCATACACTGATGTGACACGCTATTGAAAATTAGCTTCTTTCATTTAAGCATAAGCCACATTGAAGCCTGAGGTCTAATTCCCCAGTGAGGCATGAGCATTGTATAGGGGTCTTGGGGGATGGATCAATAGTTAGAGAGAGCGATGGGGTCACGGTGGAATCAATGTGCTGGACAAACGACCTCCAGCTGCTGCCCGCACCTTCCAAGCCGCTTGACACCTGAGGCGATCTTTACTGAAACGTCCTCTGCTGAAATGCCACAGGGCCACGGGCTGCTGAGCAGTCACTCATGCAGGGCTCCCAAATCAAGTGGTGTATGCAAACTGGGTCTGCTGTCATCCGCGGTGAAATGCCTTGGCCCGGTGTTGCTACATAAACAAAACTCATGCACCTGAGAATGTCAATTACTTGGTGCCTTCCCCTTTCGACAGCTCTATGCTCGATGGCCAAATTGGGATTAATTTAGGGAGGATGGGGGCCAGCATAGAGGTGACACTGTGTCGTTCCGCCCCAAAGAAAGAGAGAGAGAAGGGCTGTGGCATGTAGAACAGAAGTGACAAGCTGACTTGATTGTTCTCCTATTACCCTGCACACGGCTTTGCATAAGTGGCAAAAGGCATTGATGAAAACAAGTGATGGTTTCAGGTCGAAAGCATACCCCCAGAAAATGAGCTCCCCCCCTCTCCCTTCTTACCCTTCCGGTGGGTCACATAATTCAGAAGAGCCATCTTGTGGAAATGTCAGCGTGTGGTGGCAGTGGAGCAAGCAGTGTGACAGAATGCTGTAACGCCTCCTGGGCTGGGGCCTTCGTGTGCTGCCACGCCCGAGTCGGCCTGACCTTGCAGGTGCTGATATATGCAGCCACATTGGCATCAAAAAATGGACAACGCATGCCTCTTCTTCGTGGAAGGTGTTAGCCAATGCTGGCACAAATACTTCCTATGATTTGGGTTCATGGAGAGGTAGTGCATATTTCAAAGCAAGGCTGTGTGTTTTTATTTGCTTGAGGATATAGATTTATTTTCCTTTTTCCCCTTTTCTTCTTTGAATAGAGGTCAATTCCCTACCGTGCATTCCTTTTATGCACCCACTCCCTATTCTTCATTCATCTTACCTGCTGACACATCTGACAACACGCTGCTGCATTATCATCCCCCAACCCCCATCTCTATACCTTCCACAACAACACAGTGCCGGCTCTACTCCTCCACCCCTTCTCTCTCTTTCTCTCTCCTTTAGAAAACTGATTATAAATGGTCAATTTGAAAATAGACTTGAAAGTCCCCAAGGCTGCTTGCCTTGTCAAATTGAAAAGGGACAAGGACAAGTCAGTCGAACTTGCCCCCTGTCCGCCGTCCTGATATTTCCAAGGCAGGCATATGGGAGAGAACATAACAAATTTCCCCCATGCAGTGGGCAAGGCGATGGCTAAGGATGACGAGCGAGGGTGGGGCGGTAGAGGCCGAGGATCTTCAACATCTAGCCCTCAGCATTTATATCACAAGTCTCCACAAAGAGTCCATGGATCACTCCAGTGGGCTGGTGTTGGCAGTATCAGGAAAAGCCATAGGCTGTCAGGGAGTATGTGCCTTTCATATTTCACTGTAGACAGCATTCGCTTCTCCTGGCCTCACTCAAAGCAGCCTTTGAGGATAATATCTTCAAATCTCTCTTTGCCATGCTGAGAGGCTATTTTTAAACAGATATTTATTTCATTCTCTCAATTTTTCTTCCTCTGTCTCTCTCCCCTCTGTCCTAAAGGTACGGCTTTACCACTTGTGACCGGTAGAGAAATCTGCCCTAAATGAAGAAATGCCTTGTGGCAAGGCAGGTATTTCTGTCACCACTAATCTATGAGTCTTTTGTTTTTGCTTTCCCCATTTTCTTCTCTCATTTTTTTTCAAAGGAAATTCTGTTATTTCGTCTCCAACACCTTCCCTACACCCTACAAATTCTATAATTTACTACTAAGTAAGTAACATCCCCAAAATAACAGACTCAAAACGAAAAAAAAAAATGACAATGACGCAAATAACTTATGATTTTGCAACACACTGCATGCTTGGTGCAACTGAGCTTTACAGAAATGAGGTTTGGCACATTACCTCATTATGCTGAGGTCTCGTCTCATCAACAGACAGAGTGAATAAACAGCTGATGTTATGAATAAAACCCCTTTCTGATTAATCATATTGGCGAGATGGTTAAGATGTCCACTGTGGTATGATTCATCAGAAAAGACTTTGCAATCAGATGGGTTGTGTGCTTTTTTTCCTCTCCCAACACGTACCCCCTCTCTCCTCAGAATACATTAGATGAGTGTGAGCGACGGAATCATCAGATATGAGGAGGTGAATTGAAGTGGTCATGAACCTCGTGTCAAACTCAAGTAGCTGAGTGGCGATAGATAAAACAAACAAGGGACGTGAACAGCTTGCAGAGGGAAAGGCAAAGAGCAGTGTGCCACACTGTCAAGAACTTTTACAGATAACAACTGCTAGTCCTGCATGGCAATTGGGCTATTATCGACTGTGACCCCTGCTGGAACTGTAACATATGACCCTAAATTTATGTATCATGTGAACTTTTTCCCCATGTATTATGACATGAGTTATGTTTCATGTTGAATTGTGAGCTGTCCTGTATTCCCCCTGGGTGCACGGTCCTAACCCACGCAAAAAAAAAAAAAAAAAAAAAAAAAAAGAAACGGAAATTCATGTGTTGTGATTTTCCCTTTGGGCTGAATGTTGCTATTAGTGATGTGACCGTGCTTCAGGTTGAACACTGTGGGGATAGAATACTCATAGATAGAATACACAACAAAGCTTGTCGACTCAAAAACCATTTACTCTTAGTCCTTCAAGTTGGGCATCACAAATTGACAGCTCTTCCATCTAAGGTGCTATTATTTCATGTTTACCATAACAGACGCAGCAATATTAGATAAAAACACACTGCTATCGACCTAATGTTTTATTATCCCCTCTCCCTGTATTCTCTGATGATTGTCTCTTGTGCAGTAAGCACATCTGAAGTTGCTGTCTGTTATTATTTATCTTATTTCTTCCTTCTAACCACAGTTAGAAAACAGGCTTTCCTATCTTCCTCTATTTCTGGGCTTAGCCGGGTCTCAGAGCTGGCCTCCCGTTTTACTGAGAGGCAGAAAATGCTTCAGTAAGCAGAGGAAGGATTCCTCCTTCGCTACATCAGGTAGTCCCCTCCCTCCCTTTAGCTGAGATTTCTATCCCAGGCCCTTATTATCACCAAACAAGCACTTTTTGATGATGATAAGTAATAGCCACATCCCTGTGTGTAGAACTGTCTTCTCTGGGGAGTAAGGAGAGCATACTGGTCATTTTTCTTGCCTGTTCACCATCCAGCCATCCCACGGAAAATAGAGGCTGCATGGGGGTGTGATTCTATGTTTGTGCAGCGCTGTTCACAGTTGGAGAAATAAACAAGGTAGTGTGAGAGTGAGGCTTTCCATGGATTTAATACCATCTCAAAACAGCCACACTTCCACATTAAATATTTCAACCTTATCTAGCTTTACAATGTCACTTTAAAGCAATATGGATAATCCTAGCGATAAATCCCCTGCTTAATTGTTTGAGGCAACAATGGTGGAAAAGAAATATATCAAAAGAAGGACTAACTTTGAGGTCAGCGCTTCCTGACAGATGTTTTGTTGCCATTAATAGAGTGACAGTGGTGGTTGGGGAAGAGGATGATAAGCTTTGGATAAAAGTGAAGACATCCTGAAAATGAGCGGACACAAATAAGCGTCTCCGGGCCTCTAATCCTACAGACGTGCTCGACAGTGGCCTGTCAAATCACGCGGACCAATTTGAATGCACAGCAGGGAAACTCCACTCTTTTCAATTTGGTGGGCATCTTGTTTATTTTCTGCTGTAAATGTGTCTCTGCCAAATGCGCCCCCCCACCCCCACCCCACCNCCACCCCTCAGAAAATCTATAATTCAGTCGGTTTTGCGAGACAGTTTGATATTATAGCCTGCTAAAGGAGAGAAGGAAAACAGGGAAGAATGATGGAGAGAGAGAGGCAGCAAGAAAAAGAAGGGAAGTATAAGAGAGATGCAGAAAACTGAAATGGAAATGAAAAAAGTAAGCCGTGTTGTGCTGAAGCTGGTGGCAAATACCTATCTGCCATGGTTGCACAATCCCCAAAATGCCTTATTTATTGATAGAAAATGTTTAGAAATATTTAATCTGCATCTGGCTCTGCACAAAATACACATAATGATAGAGAATTATGATAATTTCTTTGCCTGATGTCAGCCTGGATTTAGGAATCCCATTGAATGGATCTCAGATGTTGTCTCACTTGAACTGATGTATGCTTGAGTTGTCTAAATTTGGTTGTGATAGATCTTTTTCACAACAGTGATGTAATGAATAAAATTAAGTCTTCCTTCTACTCAGGTGTATCGTGTGCTGCGGCGCTGGCATCGTGTATGCTGGCATGGCTTTCTGGCAAACCTAAATGGAACCATCAATGTTATTAGCTATACCCGTTCTATTCCTGCTATGACACAAAGCAAAGTGTGTCGTGGTAAAGCTGTTTTGATCAATGTGTTAAATAGTTATGGCAATTTAAGTAAAATAGGCCACATCTACACAAATTTGGCAACCAAATTATAGCAAAATGGTATGGAATCCAAAAATAAATGAATAACTTTTTTCAGACTCACCCAAATATTCAACCAAATTTACTGAAGACTGGATGAAATTTATGTAAGAAGTGGTGACAGAACTGTTTTACCATAAATTAACATTCTGGAAGAATTGGACGTGTCTGATATGGTAATATCTAAAAAATAACAAGTCATTTTTAATAAAAGAATACAAGCAAAAAAATGAAGAATTTTGCTTTGATTTTGTGCAGTTCAGGAATTATGAACAAAAATGTAAAATGGCCACATGGTAGAGCTATTGGTTACTTATTTCTTGTCCAACCCCAACTTTCCACCAGTTTTCACTGAAATCTGTTAAAGGCCTCTCCTGATTGGTTTCTTGTGTCTGTAAGGATGAGACATCATTTAAGAATATAAAGTTAAACGTGAAAAGTGAAAAAAAAAAAAAAAAAAAAACATAACTGAAAACAACTGTGTGGGTGTGCAGGGCCTTTAAATAGTTCGTGAGATATCCTAGCAAACAAACAAACAAAGAAAGTAACAAAAAATTAACCTCAGGATAAAGACGAGCAGCTGCCAAACACACCAGGTGTTTGTTCTGAGAGTTGAAGGTGTTTCGTGGACAGGATGTTCTGTTGTTGGCTTGCCGGCTATAAAAGCTGCGGCTCCGGGCGTGGTCTGCCAAATATGCCACTCAGCCGTAGTGGCATTCAAAGCAGGTGTCCAGACTAATACATCAACAGCTCCATCTGCAGCCAACAAAGCTTTTGTGAATCGATGAGACTTGAATAGAAAAGAAATGCTGCTGCTTTCATGCATCCCATCTGTGATAAATTGGTAATATTTTTTGGGGTGTCATTTATATTTACAAGGAAATCTTTCTGGTCAAGCTCAATTTTTCTTGTGCAGGACGTGTCAACGGCAATGCATGTGTTAAATGTCCAACATACGTATTCAGCATCGACTTGGCTGAATTGGGAGAAACTTGTCTGGCAGCACTTGTGCACGTTTATTTTCACATTCAAAACTTTATGGTCGTTTTGGAAAAACAAAATAATAGAAGTCTGTTAAGTGTGACGTCTGCAGCCTAAATATATAGCTACTGTGTATGTGGTCACATAAAGGTGGTGACTCTCCCCCCCCCTCCTGGTGGCTGTCAAGCGAATCACTGAGCTGCCACTGAGCAGCCTGACCTTTGCCTCTGCCTTTTAGTGCATTGATCCACTGGTCACTTTGAGCCAAGATGGCTCCCCTCGCCTTGCTTACTCCCACCCAGTTAACCCGAGTGGTCTCGCTGACTGCCTGGGCTCGTGGCCTGTGGCCTTTGACATGTGGTTGCCCCGTTGTACACAGTTCTGTGCTCGACCCCATCACAATCAGGCTTTTCAAATGTCTTAAATAATAATATATTCAGGAAAAAAGATGAAAAGCTTTTCTTCCAGGCCAGATGCACAAGGTCTTGTGTTCTAATTTTAGATAGTGTTAATTGCGGCCCTCTCAAGTGTCCTCACTGCCACCTTTGACAAAAGCACCATTGATAGCCAGGGCTGCCAGGCGGGCTGGCTGAGTGCCTGCTGTGCCAGTTGTTCCTGACACCTCGCTGCCAGCTCCAGGCTGGCTTTGGTTGAGTTGTCTGCTAAGAAGTGGAAAATAGCAAAATATATAATTCTAGAACTTATTTTTGAGTACATGTGCTTGTGAATTTTCAGTTTGTAAAACTGAAAAATATTGCAATATTTTACCTTTTAGTACTACACAAGCTTTATAGTTAATAGTTTTAGCTAATTTCCAGATTCTGACATAATTTTTTTCTTTGTCTTTTTTTCCACCCTTCTGCCTTTTCTTCCTTCCATCTTATTTGACATTTCTTTCTTCCTTCTGCTCTTATTCCTTTCCTCTGATCCTATAAGGTGACAGAACCTGCCCATCAAATTTGGGGGAATTTCATCATTGTTATATTAATTATTAAAATTAATAAATTAAATAAATAAATAAAATTAATTATTATTATTAAAAGTTAACACTCTGAATGGAACCATTTTTGGCACAAATACTTTTTTACTTTTGGTACTTATCGGTACATTTTACTGCTAAAACATGTTTAATTTAGAGTGTCAGTTAATTAAACAGCATCTCCATTGTGATATTGTTACTACTGTAATAGCTGCATTGTCAATGCTGCCAATTGTGCATGTCCTATAAGCAGAAATCTTTCATGTTCTCCTTTCAGTATGTAATATATCAGGTCAGTCACCTGTTGAATTTCAAAAGCAAGTTGCATAGAATTACAGTGGCGACAGGCCATATGAGGTATGCTGTAATTTCTAGATAAGGTTCATATGATCACATCTCAGCAAGTGGAAACCAAAAATGGAACAGATTTCTTTGTTGAACATAAAACATTGTGGCTGTCTTGATCTAAGTGAGGGCATTTTGTCACTTTAAGGCCTGAGAGTTCACCTTTGAGTCGGTCCCTCGTAAACATGCTCCTTGCAAAGGCAGCAGAGGCGGCGGCACGTGCAGCACAAAGCAATTCAGCATTCTAACGCCCTGTCACTGGACTCACATTTCAACCATTCTTTATTCTCTGCCACAGTTCCAGCAGGGTGTAAATTGTGCCGGGCTGTAATTAATCCATGTCAGGTCAGAAAAGAAAAAGGGAAAACGAAAAGAAAACGAGCTGAAGTATGAGGTGNCACACACACACACACACACACACACAAAACACACACCTGCGCTATATTGTTTTGCATTCATGAGCGAAATCTGGAACCCCCCAAGGAGCTGGGGCCCTCCTACAGCACTTTCATGTTTCTAATACCTACTGAAGCTCTATTTGTCCTATTGTAGTCTTCCCCCAGTATACGACAGGGGCAGCCTTCCAACGGGGGTGGAACAAAAATATATATATCTTCAAAAGACAATGTGTGTGTGTTCATATATACATGACCATAGTATAACCCCAATTTCAACTTGCATCATCAAAACAGGAGTGTAGAACTGGGTGATATTAAAATGTAAGATCCATATAGAATGTAATCCATATAAAGTATGTAAAATCTCCTCTGCAACAAAATAGTTCCAGTGCAAAGTTAAGGAGAATAAACCTCTGCAGCCAATTTTCAGGTTTAATGGAGGTGAAACGCTTCGTTATACTCCCTCCTTTGGTGTTCTGATGATACTTCATCAAATTGGATAGGGAGTGTTAGTGCTTGGTGACATGATTGATATTTGGATAACGCAGTCTTAATTTTGGATATTCTAGTTTTAATTTTAGTCTGAGCACTGAAATTGGAACTGTAGAAAAGTGAATACAACATCCATGCATCACAGGGAAAAAACATAAAGGTGCAGAGCCAAGGTCAGAAGCAGGGTTGTCAAGCAAAACAAAAAAAAAAAAAAAAAAAAAGCAAAAAAGCCTTGAGAGAGTTAAATAACATCTTAAAGAACAAGACACTCTCCTGAAAGACTTGATTCAGAGCATTAAAGTATTACACACTGGCTGGTTTTGTTCTTTAGACACTCAAGACAGCTTCAACACAACCTGAAAGCAATCAAAATGTACTTTCTCGAAGGATGCAAATCTTGTAGATGGCACACAAAGCAAATGTGGAAGTACTTGAACACTTTTTAAAATCATTAAAACTAGCCAACTGCAATTCTTTGGCTAAGTGATGAGAAGATTACTAGACTAGACTAGAACATGTCAAGGTACCCGGAATGATCACAGGAAAATTTGCAAGAAGGTGACAAAGCTCAACATGTCGATCAAATGAAGGATTGCTGGGAAACAAATTCTGTGTCAGTGTTCCAAGATGTCAAGGACAGTGGAAACGTAGGAAAACATGGTTCCCAATGGCTGCCACAGCCTGGGGAATGGAACATACAGGAGATTTGTTTTTTCCATTACCTGACTTCCTCTTACTCTTGTTCGGTTCAGTCCATCCATCTTTCTGAACCTATTTTACAATTCAAAGAGAAAAAAAACCAAAACAAAACTGGGATCTCCCTGGGGTTTTCCTATATTTTGTCTGCTCTCTAGTTGAGTGCATTTGTGTTCTCAGCAGTGTTGACCCATACGTGATACAGTGGATCACCAAAGGCTTTTCAAATGAAAGGAATCCCAACATCAAGGAAAACCTGAGATGAAACCTGAGAGTTTAGTGCTCTTGACGGTCTTCGTCTCTCATTCTTTTTCCTCTCACAGAGCCTCGCAATTTTGGCTTGATTATTACTTCTGCTTAACATCTTTTTTAGTCTGGTGAACAGAGAGATGAGGAGGATTTCGAGTCAATCAGGGGCTGAGAAATGAGCAGAGCAACTGCAGCGTAGAAACTTTTTTCAGGCTCCATTTAAACTTTGAACAGATACTGTAATGTGTTTCACTCCAGACCCTCTAAGGATGAGGGATTTTTGGTTTCAGTTCCTGCCCTTCTGCTCATTTAGACCTTATTAATCTAATTACTTGCCCAATTGTACATATTTAACATTGCCCCGGTTCTCTCCCAGCTCGACTATAAGAAGATGCCCAGTGAACTCAGCTGGCTATATGTGCCTTTATATGGTTGCTGAAGCTTGCAGATAGAGGAAAAATTACCTCAAAATGGCTGCAATTCATCACGCGATTACTCCAGTTATGTCACTGGACTTTGGACGGGCTCGGATCACAGACCTTTCTGTCTGAGAATCCTGGCAGCCAATCCCACGTGTGCATAAGTCTGAGATATCAAGGTCCATTTATCTACTTTTGGGGAAATCTGACCATGAATCCCCATCATCTGCTTCACCCGGTTGGTGACACTAGCAGTTTGCACATAGTATATTAATGGTCTATAAATATTCTTGATGTTTAGTGGGACTTTTTTAGTGGGACATTAGCAAAAGATGTTCATGTCGGGCAGGAAGGCAGACGTGAGTTTTTTATTTCTTGACCTGACAGGGCAATGGTGTGGCTCACCTTGGGGGTCAGGCCTGCTTGATTTCAGAAACTAGTTTTATTCTCAGATTTTTTTATTTTTATTTTTATTTATTTATTTTTTTTATGATTAATGAGGCAAAGAATTATGTGCTGCATGCTTCAGACCTCGTATTCTTACCCTCCCAAAATACAAGGTAAGGGAGGGGAAGGAAAGGCCCTGCAGATCTAAACTCAATCCTTGAGCAAAACAAATCCATCAAACATTCCTCTATAAAACAAACCCACAATAACTGAATATGAAAAATTAAACTGTGTTGTAGAAATTAAGTTAGCTGTCTCTTTCAGTGTATTTTTCCCCATATGAGTGAGCCACAACCAGATCTGCACAAATCCAAATGCAATCAGACAGCTTCCTGGAACATGCACAGTGCTACATGCACATTGTTCACTGTGGATTAAATTGCCATTGACAAAGTCTTGTTGTTGCTGTTCCTTTATGGATATGATTTGGATTGGATTCATGTAGGCTTTTCTGACAATGAAATGGAGAGATGGAAAGAGAGAGAGAGAGAGAGGAAGAAACAGATGCCGAGGGAGAAAACAGGGAAAGCTCAGGGCAATCAGAGTGAGAGAGGGAGAGACGGAGTAGGTAGGAATGAGAGCAGAGAGATAAAAGAAACAAATCAGAGAAGAGTTCAAGCCAGCCAGAGAGACGGAAGAAGAGAAAAATGGTAAAAGAGAAAGAGAGCATGTCTGACTGTTTCACAGGTTCATTCTGATGCATGGAGACAGACAGGAGAATAGATTGGTAGCCTTGGGTGGATAAGGACAGAACCATTCCCCAGAGAGATGGATTAGACGAAGGAGTGGAAATAAATGATCGCAGATTTTAATGGCCTTTTGGCTTGCTGTGCCCACCTCCCCACCCCACCCTTTCCCATTTCCATTGAAAAGGGGAGTTTTACAGTGATGACATTTTCACATGCCAACTGTCTGCAGAACTCTCAAAAACAATCATCACGGTGCCTGGATAGCATCAGGGTTGAGGACATGTGGAGGATGAAGAGTGTCTGTCTTCCAGTTACAGATGCGTGTGAGATAAGGGAAATGGACACCTGAGCTACAGTTATATGCAGTAGGTGACCTATACAAATCAGGATGTTTGTGCATTAGCCTTCCTCTCCCTCTTCCTCCCTGAAGTCGTGAATATAGCCAGAGTCTAACATTTCCTTTATCCTTCACTTGAAAATGCTCACAGGGACACACTCCAGTTGATTTGAAGCTGTAGAGAACTTTCTTGCCAAGCAAGTTAAATTGTGCAATTTAAGTAATCTTATATGTTAGCGTTAACTCATGTGTGTGAATCATCCCTTTTGTGCGGTCAAAGCCTGCGATTTCTATGAAAACACACTGGGCTCACTCTGGACAGTTTTGTTAATTGATGATTTCCAATAACGCTTTATTCCATTCAAAACGGCCACGTTCACAAAATGTTGCCATGCGCAGGCATCATTCAGGCAGCTTCACTATGAATTTCAGGAAATCCAAATGTGACTTCAAGAAACCTCAAGAACTGACAAAAATTTCCAACATCAAAAATCTATCTCCTGAACGCTGAGTTGTAAATCATTTAGACACTTAATGAATCTTCTCAGCCCTCCTCGAATGTCAAATGACAGCCGTTGAAGCTGAAATTCAACCAGACTGAGAATATGTCAGCAACCGCCAAATTGGGCCTAAATAGTAAACTGTAAGCCTGCCTTAAGAGAATCCTTATTTGAAAGCTTCAAGGTTATCAACAATGTCAGCAATGAGTCAACCATCCAATCCAAAAATATACCAAAAACCTCATGGAGGCAAACAAGATCTTAAAACGAGTCTTATAATATTGTGCATATGGTGCTTAATGTGTTTTTTCGTCTAAGAAAAAAGTTAATGTTAATTTCTTCAAATTCTTGTTGGCACTGGTTATATTACACAAAAATCACATTAATCTCAGCAACTTAAACCTTTTATATGTGTGTGTGAATATTTAAAACACAGGGGAGCAGCACATAAGTCAGTGTAGTTGAATAATAGACTTGGCCATTAGTTTTTATGGAAATATGGCCTTGGGTTGTGGAATAAAAAATGGGTCTCACTCTTAATTTCTGTTATGATAAGTTCCACACCTGATTGCCCCCATAAGAGGCAGATCTGTCTTCATAAGGCCTTGTGAAACTCCTGACAACTATTTAGGTGTGCTAATCCATTTGTTTGATTTATTTCTTACAGTATGTGGTTAATGTCTTTTAAAGATCTAGCGGCTACAGAGAGATGAAGGAAAACCAATTGCTGACAGATAGCATCAAATTTTTTTGAGAATCTAATCATTCTTGCATATCATCTTTTCCTCTGAATTCCTTTTGGTTAATAAATGAGACGCCTTGATGAGCAGGAGAGATATGGAGGCTGTTCTGTGCAACTCGCTCTACGAGATAGTAATTTGGAGGGGAGATAAGGATCATCTAAATAATGCAATGCACTACTCAAAATAAATTGATGACATGAAACAAATCACAGCACTCCATCAGCTTAAACTAGTCTCTGCTAGAGCGGAGGAAAAAACAAAGCCAGCCTCGAGAAAGGAGGATATGAGCATTTTGCAAGCTTCCTTTCTTTCTTTCCTTACTCCTTGTTTTCCTTTCCTACCCTGTTTAACAGTTCCTTCCATCACTCTCTGACCTCTAACCTGAGCGAGGGGACCTGGCCGGCAGGTTGAGGCCAGCGCTGATATGACTTTTGGGGGGGCTCCAGTCGTATCCAAGCGGGAGCATCCGTCACCGTCAGAATGACCACAACTGAAGCTCAGTCTAGCATAAGGGTGGTGGTGGAGGAAGGTGGGGAGGGCAAAAGGGTGAGATAAAGACTGATGGGTAAGGAGTTGGTGCTCCTCCATCATCATTTCACAGGACTGGGATTGTGAGACAGCAGCCTCTCACAGTGGGACTCACCGCTGGTTTGGAAATGGATGGGAGATGTAAAAGCGGAGAAGGAGGATAGTAAAGGAAAGTGGAATGCTATCAGTTTGGCCGACAAGACACTCACACTGAAGAAACCACAGACCATACACTGAGTGAGCTGATAGTTTGATTGAAATTGTACATAGCAGCGTTTGAGAAGCACTTGAATAAAAAGTTAAAATGCTAAGTTGCTAAGTTGTTTTCTGAGATGTGATGGCTTTCCTTGTTTTTGTTGCACATATTCTGCAAAAATACAGTATATGCAAAACTCAATAAAAGCATGCATGTACACTGTACAGCTATGGGGTATGCATATGGACATGCATATATATATATGCTGTGTTCCTATGATAAACAATATACAGGGTAAAGTCATGCTCTCACACACAAATGCATGCAGGTACATGCATACAAATCTATGTGCTTTTTATTCAGCCACACACTAATAAGTATTTACTCAACGCACATTTGAGAGTACCATGGAAACCACTGAAACGTGCACATGCAGGTGTACATGTGTGCTTCCACACACACACGCCTACACACAGATTAGGCTACTGCTGGGGCTGAGGAAAATGGCTTTAGGGGACCCGTGGTAACGGCAGCGGTTCTCTGTCTCTGGCTTAGACACAGCCACGTCGATAACTAATCCTGACCTTTCCCCAGCTACCAAATTGAAAAATAAGAATAAGAAAAAATAAAATAGATAGTGGATGCTATCGAGGCAGCCTCTGCAGCTTCCTGCAGTGTGTCAGAAGCTCTCCATCTAATGGATTGAGAGCAGGAGGAAGGCAAGGGGAAAGAAATAGGGATAGGTGTTTGGTTGACCATATCTGCCATTCTCAAGGTCCCTATACATGGACTGAGACATTAATTCTATGCTTGGTTTGCCCCACTGGCCCAATCCTAACCTGGAGGTTCAGCTTTGAGGTGGAGTTCAGTGGGATATGATTGTGAATGAGTGTGTCGATCATCCAATCACAGATGCATGGCAAGATAAGAGAAATAGACACCTGGTGACCTATAAAATTCAGCACATTTGTAAAATTGCTTGACCTCTTGGTTCATAATATGAGGGGAGTCTTGCCTTTCCTTTGGTAACACACACACACACACACACACACACATCCACTTCTTGCTCTGTCATACCTGTTAGAGCTCTAAATTACCTTTGCCACAACCATGGCGAGTGTTGCCAAGCATCGTGCTTTAAAGAATATATTTAGTTCCATTACTCAACCACCCATGGTGAAGGTGATGTGCTCTCTATGATATTTCATTTAATCGAATCCCCATGAGACTGGATATAATCATGTGTCCTCCATCAGAATAATTGACCTATAAACTTTATTACAAACTAGTGTTTATGTGGAAGTCCAAAATATCTGCACTTCAGGAGTTAACCAGAAATTCAGATGAAATTCTTTTTGCTGTGGGACCATCAGTTATTGTACAAAATTATTATTATTACTCCAAATTATGTGTGGAAATTTTACACCACAATAAAACCTTGAAAGAAAATGAAGAAGCAACAAAGCAGCCTGGACTTGAAATGCTGCAAAATGAAACAGGAAATAACAGGAGCTCATTTGAAATTGGAAAATCAAATTACCTCAGTCACTTGGCCAAATGGGACCATTTTCCTATTCTGTCCAAACAAAAAGAGAAAATATAATTTTTGGGTAATTTCTTCGCTGCATTGACAGCAGACTGATTCAGAAGTGCAAACAAAGAGAGATGCACACACCATAAATAGAAACACACAGGAGAATATAGACCTTCTAATGCAAATGTACAGAAAGTAGATTTTTTTTTTTTTTTTTTNTTTTTTTTTTTTTTTTTTTTCCCCACTTATTGCGACAAGAATCCTTGAACCCTAGAGTACAAACTGTCTCCTGCCAGGAATTGGCAGCCATTTGGCTTTATAATCCCTGAAGGAGGAATCATATAGGTGCTGGTATGTCCTCACCTCCTCTGCCTGTCTCTCATCAAACTTGTCATTTTTTGTGTTTCTGTCCCTCTCTCCCCCTTTCTCCCATCTTCCTCCATGCCTTTTCACTTGGTTAGTCATCAACAAAGATGCATTTGCATCCACCTCCCAACCAACCCTTAATTGCAGCACATTTTAGCATCCAGGCTTGTGTTAAGCATTATATGTCGGTCTACAATCACGTAATTGGGTTGACATCTGGAGAAAGCGACAGCTACAGCATATGTTTGACATTATTTTACATACTCTAACCATTTGGTGAACCCTGAAACACATGACTGAGGGTTCTATGCAAATTATGCAAAAATGCAAGGAGTTGCTCACAAAACCCAAACAAGATGAGCTGTTTTACGCAGATCTTCATAGTGGTATGCTGGTAACAAAGCGATAGAGGATCAGTTTGCACACAATAGGTAAAATGTTTGATGCTGCACAGAAATTAAGATAAAAAAAATATCATCTCTCTGTTCCATATTTCATTTTCTCTCTAATAGTAGATCAACAGGCCATACCTGTAACTGCCTCTTGTTGCAGGTATTGCTGTGTAAGTGCCCCCATTTTTGACTTTCCTTTTGATGAAAATATGACGCATTTGTAAGACTTCTTAATCACTCAGTGGGTAATGGTTTTAACACTTAAACACACATTTACACTCACTTTTATGCCCTAGATTTACAACATAGAAATTCAAGCGCTAAATAGCAAGTCTGGCACTTGCATAGAATCCCTGAGGAAAACCCTAAAAGCTGCATTTATAGGCTACAAATCTACTGGGTAAATAATTCAAGTACCCTTCTAAGACAAGACAGTGTGCTCTGAATTCATTTTCAACCATCAGAGCGAAACTAGAAACGGGTATCATCAAAGGAAATGAGCACGGGCCCTGTAGTATCTGTCTCCCTTTATGATTTGATCATATACAGGAGCTGCAGGAAGCAACAAGCTAAACAAAAAGGGAGGTCATGGGTCCCGTGTCCACTCTTCACACTGTTCACTTTTCCTGGTCTTGTCAGAGAAGGTCACTGGAGTAGCACCCTCTAGTGGTGATGTTACTGCTATTTTCTGCTGCATTTTGGCTGTTTTTAATGGAATGTTTGCCTCCAGCTATCCACAGCATGGTTAATTAATCGGTGTAATTATTTGCTTAGGCAGACAAAGTGAGCGCTTTGTCTGCGTTCGGCAGTTTTTGACAGGGGAACATTGTGTCCGAATGAGGACATGAAGACGGGAGCAGAGTAGGGGAGAATGGGAGGGATGAGGGTTTTTCTTTCTCTTCTTTTGGTGTATTATATGTGTGTGTTGGGGCACTTGGCTAGGACTTGGGAATTTGAAGTTAAGCAAGTCTTTGGGCAGATGCTGGGTTTTGAAATTTTCACAATCTGGATAATCACACCTTAGCCTTATCAGAGACAAGTCATTGTTTTGCAAGTCACAAATAAGTCTCAAGTCTTGAAACTGAAGGTTCAAGTCCCAAGTTAAGACAGGCAAGTCACAAGTCCTAAACTTTTAAGCTTCATGTCCTAAACAAGTCAGCATCTGCTCTATACCAAATTTATTGCCAGAGGAAATAATTTGTACAGTTGATTTGCTTTGGATGCTTTTTAAAAACTGTTTATTACTTTGTCCGGATAATAATTATATGAAAATACACCAAAAAAAAAAAAAAAAAAANAAAAAAAAAAAAAAAAAAGACAATAAAATCTTAATATTTGTGTAATTGTATAATGTTTGATTTGGGGAAGATATCAAGTCTTTCAGAGTCAAAAGGCTAAAACCCAAGTGAAGTGCGAGTCGGTGTTGTTGAAGTCAGAGTCGTTGCAAGATGAGTGCAACACACGCGCAAGCACACACACATGAAAACTTCAACTAATGCAGTGAAAAATCAAATTGAGCTCAATAATGCAATAAACATGATTGACACACCTATAAATCTCTCACCATTATAACAACTTTATGTATCAATAAGCAGAAATAAAGACAGCGCAAACTTTACATTTAGCAAATCCTATCAGTCACACACACAAATACACCTGGACTACCATACACACAGACACTCTTGCCTATATTGAACAGGCCGGGTCCTTCGAGCGCTCTAAATCTGTTCATCTGTCAAAGTGTCAGAGTCTATGCATCATCCCTGAGTCTTAGGAGCGCGCACACACGAGACAGAGAGTATCTCTCCGACGCAAAGCAGAAGGCTTTACCGTATTTTAAATGAAGGAGGCTTGCCGAGATATCAGATTGCTCTCCATCTTATGGGAGACGGGCGCTGCTCTTGTGTGTATAGGAGTAACAAAACATCAACTATTTGAGGGAGTCGTGGCGCCTTACTACACCGGCTCTTAACGGCAAACAGAAAATCACAGGAATAAGACAGATTTATGTCTCTGGATAAGTCAAAGTCACACCGATGATAGAAGAAAGATATGAATAACCTTGTTATTAGTTTTCTCTGTGCTCAGAGTAAACTAGTTTTTGAGGTTCATACATGAATTCTCAAGAGGAAACAGCAAAATACTGATTATATCAACTTAAACATGTGCCAGAGGAACACAAAGGTGGAAAGCAAGTGTATTTACTGAAGTACTTGAGTTCCATTTTATGCTATTTTGTTCATTTATATGACTGTTTTAGTTCCGGGTTCCCTTGCAGATTAACATTTTACAAGACTTTAAAATCAATGTGAGGCAAACTGTTATGTCAGCCTTGTTTTAGCTTGATAACACAATGGATTTTTGATATGTCAAGAGAAAGTAAAAAGGTTTCAATTCATTCAGTTCGCTATAAAAATCAACTTGTAGAGACTTGAAACTTGCTCGAGATAAATAATCCATCACAGCAAACGAAACGTCTGTTAAATTTTTGTTTTTTGTCAAAGATACTTTTTTAATCCAACACAGAGCTACAAGGGAAAAAATGTATGTGTCTGTCAGGGAATGTGGTCCCAGGAGAAGACTGCTTTAATTTGAGAAATAAAGACAACCGTGCCTTCTACAATCGTGCATAAATGTTAGCAGTCAAAATGCTGAATTTTAAGTTGAACATTTGAAAGATTATCAGATTTTGCAAAATACGGAAACTAAAGTAAGGATTTATGTTTGGGAAAATTGTTGGCAGTAATGTAAAGAGCGTTTGTTACTGATCTCAAAGATACAGAATCAGCAGTATGGCACTTTAAGGATTTTAGCGCCTTTTCCACCACTGGAGGAGCATGATAATACAGCAGAACCTCCTTCAACCTCCCACAGAAAACTAACGATCCTTTTGAGAAGTACCTAAAATCAGAGGAGCTTAGCAGTACCTGGTTTTGGCACTGTGAGAAGCCATCGAAACAGATCTATTCTGAGAGCTACTTTCAACACGGACAATATGACACTGTCCTTATGTCATTGGTTTTAAAGTAACTGTGATGGCTGAGCCTCTCTTTGTAAAGTACTTGAATAGTACAAAGAGAGGCTCAGCTATCACAATTGCGTATTCCTCGGAGGACTGGATGTAAATGGGGATAGTACACTGTGTACAAATACAATTAGGGTTCAGAAAAGGGCACCGCCTACATACAGGTAAGGACAGCCATACTGCAGCTATAAACAAAAACTCATCCTCATGCTCGTTAGAGGAAAAAGTCATTTGCAGTATTGCATTGTCAGTGGAATCCCTAAAGTACACACCTTCTGTCCCTCCCATCCCCGTTCTGTCCCTTTGTCTCCTCACACACACACATACACGCACATATATACAGTTTCCGACGACCACAACTCAAAGGTCACAGGTGCCCTGGAGCGTGTAGTATCTTACCACACCTCAGTGGTCCAACACAGCTCCCAGGTGAGAGGGGATGCTGTGGGCTCTGCATGCTGATGCCAACACGTCTCCTATAAGAACAGAGTCCAGTAATTTATTTGTGTGTCATTGTCTTTGATTGTGTGTGTTCATGTATATTTTATAAAACTTTCTCCAAGTGCCTTTCCGGAGAGATCGGGTCATGGCGGACAAAAACACAAGCATCACCTGAACGCTGCATGCTGTATTTGTCCATTCCATATAATTGATGCTCAGAGCTGATGCTACCTCCTTCTTTATAAGTAAAACCACTGAAAACTCTTTTGCTTAGTAAACTCTTCACAATCCAGTCTGAGAACAAAAAGTAGGCAAAGTACACCACACCACACTTACAGAGAGAGCCATTAGGTAAATGGGTTGTAATAGACATTTGGAAAGTTGTCCTAAAAGTTTTTTTTTAGTTTTTTTTTAACACTTTTACTTTTTGTTCCAGCTCGGAGATGGCTTTTTCTTATTTGTATTTCTCCTTTATTTTCTGCATCTCTGAGGCAGTGGTGGAGGAAGTACTAAAAAGTAAAACTTGTCCATTCAAAATTTTATTAAAGAGAAAGCATTAGCATTATATTTTCAAAAGTATAAGAATTTAAAAAATACTTATTGTGAAGAATGGTTTCTTATAAGACAAAATGATGAAAATCTCTAAAAAAGCAAATGGTTCTGTTTTTCATGAGCAGGATTTGTTGTAGAAGAAAATAAAGATAATTAGTCAAGACATAGAGGCAGAAGAGCAACGACCAAAGGTTAAAAGGAAAGAGAGGAGCAAAGTCAGAAAGAACGAATGAAAGAGATTTGTGATATTAGCATGTCTGTCCCTCTTTTCCTTTTCCTCCCTCTCTGAACTCTCTGCTTCTTTCTCTTCCCCTCCCTGTCGCACAATCAGACGTAATCACACCTTGTCTTCCACTGCTTCCTCTCCTTCCTTTGCCACTTCCTCTCCCCCTGTGAATAGTAAGATGAGAATGTGTGTTTGGGGAGGGTGGAGTTTTAATGTCAGCCGGGTCATGATCCGCTCTGAGGAGTTGATTTGCTCCGGCTCAGCGCCCCAGAGGCCGATTAGCATTCTGCCGCTAGCTCTCCAGCTCCCTCATACTGTACAGTACAGGAGCGCGTACGCCTCCCTCCATCGTCCTCCCTTCTTCCTCGCTCGCTCATTTTTACTCGGTCACTCCTGCTGCCCCGCGCCAATAATGAGCCCTACAAATATCACTGTCACGCTCACTCGCAGCTATCCCCAAGCAGCCCTATTGGATTTACCAAAGTGCCTGAGCAGTATGGAATAATTGTCAGCAGGAAGAAATGGTCGTAGTCTTTCCACCTCCGAGTACGAGTTTTACTTATTGTGATGATTGGCTAACCCACGGGATGCCGGACTCAGACAAGGTGCTGAGCTTGTGGTCATCTTAAAGACTCGCCAGGCTCATTGGCATTGAGGCCCTGATGCTGCTTCTGAGGTTTGGTGCCTTTCCTTTCACTCAACGAGACAGCCGTAACGATAGGTATGCCAAGGCGGCGGAGTAACATCGATCCAGAAGAAATAACCAGATTAGTCCCTCATTGGGTCTGGGACTACGGATAAGCTGCCCTCCCCCCTTCAGAACCATCCTATCCTCTCCAACCGGGTGTCAAGATGAATTGGGCCTGATATTGAGANCCCCCCTTCAGAACCATCCTATCCTCTCCAACCGGGTGTCAAGATGAATTGGGCCTGATATTGAGAGATAAATGATAGCTGAGAGGTTCAGATGGAATTTCAACCGATGGTGCCAACGAAAAGTAATGAAATAACAGTGAGTCTGAACAAGTAACCTTTAGATAAACACTGTACTTTTAAAGTTTATTGTCCGCTGGCATCAGAGAAGATTATTTTCCATGTCCAGATGTTCATTTGTTCTTTCTGCAGCACAAATCAGTGCTTTGTCGAGCTTTGTCGATGTCATTTACCACAAAAAGCAAACAAAATACGCCGTGGTCCAATCAGGTTTTCTAGTACAAAGTTGTCAACATTAACAAATAAGGCTCACAACATGCAAGTACCAACAATGTAAACAGTTCTGACATAATTTCATTTTTACAGATAGATATAACAAAGAAGAAAATGATGTCCAAATCATTTTAATTCAAGCTAACAATACTAAAAGTCTGGCTTTAAATTGAAAAAAAAAAAAAAAAAAANAAAAAAAAAAAAAAAAAAAAATAGGGGACTGTTGGGCCTTCAAGGACGTATGTGCTTTGAGATTATTTTGAATAATTTTTATTGCTATATTATGAGACTCTTCTTAGATTGGATTAAGTCCAAAAAAAGTGCTTTTCTCTTCTAATCTGCATTCATCTTCCAATCTTCATTACTTACATGTGGCAATTTCCTGTCAGTTATGCGAGAAATATATTTAATGGGCAAATTGGCAAGGAGCGCTCTGTTATTGAACTTAAGCAGTAACAAACTTTAGGTTTATTGAATACACCCTAGGTGCTCAATAACCGTCAGACCCCATTGGACGACAGAGGCTCACTATTGAGCAATAGAGATGAGGTTTCTTTACTGGAGCATTTCCAGCTGAGCACAAAGATATACACCTGAATAATGCCGAGGAGAGCTTTAATGAAAAATAAGATCAAGAAGAATGAAGGGAGAGAATATATTGGCATTTTATCGGCACCTACCAGCACCTTTAAACTTGAACCATTAATGGTGAATAGGATGCACTGACTCAGAGAAATAATCCAATGAAGAATACACATTTACAAATGCCAGTTTCAAGGAAAAGCACTCAATCATCCGCTTTCTCCCTTTCCAGTTTCCTTGCACAAGTGAATGTGAAAGTGTCCCAGCACTGTTGTTTTATTCTTCCATACATCAAAATAAGAGGAGACTGTGTCTTTTTTTTTTTTTGTCTGCAAGTGTATATTTACAAATGAGTCCTTTTAATTTAAAAGAATGACCCAATTCTTATGTGGTGTCAAAGACATGATGACTAATGCTTTGCCTGGAGACTCGCTGCAAGTGATTGGTTTCTATTGCATCAAAATCAGGGATTCATAGATCATGATAAAGTGGTGTGAGTGGGACAATGCTTCATTAATGACTCAGAGGGGACGCAGTTTCTGGAGGAACACCTTTTTCGTTTTTGCAGCTTGATAAGGCTGTAAAATAAGATTACTTTCAACTTTCACAAATTTGAAGAAAACATAAAGTGAAGGGCAAATTTGCAACTAAAATTACAAACTTCTACCTAACGGAAAAATTCATACCGTATTTGTAGAAGAACTGGTTTGCTTGGAGGTAGTGAACTTCACACTTTTACTCCACTACTCTTTTTTGTTGTATTGTACAGTCTCTGTGATAATCTGATGGCTGTAGTTCAAGATAATTTGTGGATTTAGATTTTACATGAACTGGAGATGATATAAACTTATAAAATATATTTAAAAAAATCTTTCTTTCCTTCTGTCCTGTCTGTCTTTGCTTATTTCCTGTCATCCTACTTTGTCTTCTATCCTTTGATCTTTCCTTATTTCTTTCCCTTTTGTCCTTCCTTTCCTCTTTCATCTAATCTGAAGAAGAAAAAAAAAATCACCTAAGATATAAAATTCCTGACCGAGTACTTTTACTTTGGATACTTTTATTGCTAATACTTTTTTGCTTTTACTTAAATCTTAAAGCAGGACTTTTATTGTTATTTTTCCACTTTTCTATTGCAACTTTTACTGTACAAAAGTGAAGAATTTGAGGAACACTAATGTCTTTGTCTATACTTTGCAAACATTCTATCTTTCTTCCCACTGCAACAAGCCTGGAAATCCTTCAGGTGGATCCCCTCTGGCTCCACTTATGCCCCTATTGTCTCTGTGTGTCTTTAATAAAGATGATGTCCTTTCTTCCTCCCTCCCCCTTCTGATTCACAGCTCTATTTACAGTCCCTGCATGGCCCTGCCAAATCAGGGCCCCTCAAATTGGGTAGTTAAAGGAGCTGCGGGCAGAGAAGCACATTTTATCACCAGATATGCCCAGAAATCAATGCACCCTCTCAAATGGCTGTGTCTTTATGGACCGTCAGGGAAATATGAGTGGAAATGGAGACGCGGGAGGGCAGTGATGTGATATGAGTCAAGGCCTTCATTCCTGAGTCTTTCCTCCCAGTTCAAAACAGACATTAACACCAAGGGTCCCATTGGTTAAAACTCCACTCTCTAAGTCCATTGTGTGCAGTCGTGCAAGATTTTGAAGCTGATTACTGGACATAAAAATCACCAAAAAAAAACAAAAAACAAAAAAAAACTTCACAAAGACGAGAATAAGCCAGAGTATCTTTGGGACAAAATCGATTCTAACTAGACAGAGAATACTCTGGTTACTGCAGCTGGTAATGTAAACACCTTAATCTGAATAATTTAAAGTTGAAATCTAGGATTTAAAATTATGTCATCCATATGGCAGAGAGCTGCTAGACAGCCAAATTTAAATTGACATTATTGAGCATTTGCCATTAGCATTAGCACTAGCCAGCAAGTAGCAGACAATGCCAATAAAATCTGTTCAAACTGGAGTATGTGGGTAGTATTTGTTGAGCTCAAATGTGCAAAATCACCATTGTGGTCCTTTAAGTAATAGATTAAACTTGCTAACATGCATGGAATATTCAAATTAATGTCAGGCTTTTATTAACTAACTAACTAACTAACTATTAATGCTGTTTCTGAAGACTTTGCCTAGTGGATCACTCTCCTCTCACAAGGAAAAGCAACCCAGCTCCAAAATCATTCCATAAACGCTGTATTATGCTTCAACAATATTGTCGATATCAACTTTTTAAAACAGTCTTTTAAAGTATTGTACCGTCTGTACTTTGCTTTCTGGTTTATGTATTAACCCTGTTCTACCACAGTGCTTTGAGTTTTTGAAGTCACGGCAGTCTCCTCCACCTGAGCAGCTGTAATGCTGCAGCACGCTCGTCCTGTGCATTGCTGCCACTTTAATGCTCTTGTTTTGGGCCTTTATAGCAGGCACTTTGACTCAGTGGCAGCCTGGTTTTTATTTAGAGCCTCGCCTCCTGGTTCAGACCCAAGGTCATTGCATCACACTATGTACACTGGCTGCCAACAAAGTAGCCTATCAGTCATCAGCCTTAATGAATAGGGTGCAGCATAAAAATAGATACAAAGACATGGAGTCAGACTGCAAGCTTTCACAACAACAGAGGAATTGGTGCTTGGTAACTTACACCTCTTATTATCAGGCCACATTACTGTCACTGTTCTTGTCCAGGATATTGGTTCTTTGTTAATGGTTATTTTTATAACCGTCTCTTTAGCGGGATGTAGCATTAGAAAGAAGAGGCTGAAGAGGAATTTGGATAGTAAAATATGGAAAATCTTAAAAGAGGATGAATGTATTCTCTCCAAATAATTTGTAGTCTGGAAAGAATACTTTCATGTATCCTTCATAATTCAACTCCGTAACCCCATCCAAACAGGAATTCAACAGTTTCACATATCTCTGCCATAATGGCTTATGTGTGCATTTCAGATTTCAATAGGCTGCACTGCAATATTATACGTATGATGTTTTGCAAAATGCAGCCTGAGTACATTGTTATAAAACATACTTAGATAAAAGCTGGCTCTTGTTTAGCATCTTGGTATGAAGCAGTAAACTGAGTACTGCAGTCTCCATGGACCAGGTTTGTGCTGAAATAGTGTCCTTTGACAGTCCTGTCACTTCCTTTGCTCAACCCAAATTGGTCTTTAGGCTTTAGAGGCACAGGGTGGCAGATGGCCGGCCCCCTCACAGCGTGGCTACGGGTTAGCATATCCACCAGCTTGGACTACCACACATGTTCCCTCAGTGCAATTAAGTCTACCTGACCCCTTTGAGCCCCTTGCATCAGCGGGGTGTTTCCGTCGCATTTCGCCATGCAGATGCTAGCACCAGCGTGTCCTGTGCGAAAACCCTTGCCACCCGTCTCACTGTGCACATATGGCTGCTCCGTGTACAGCATGTTTAATAATGCTGACATGTTTAAGGAAATAATATTAAGGCAGCAGGAGATCTAGACAAAATTGCCATCTGGATGGCAAATAAAGCTGTTAAGGATTTGATGTAAAAGGTTTGCATGAGTATGATATATCTCAGATTTATATACCTATATCTATATATATATATATATAGATATAGATAGATAGATATAGATATATATATGAAAGGGCCTTACCATTGCCTTTGACTAGATTTTCCTTCATCTTTTACATCAAAATCTCTTTGATTGCATTAACAAATCACTCAATATTGGTAATAAACACACATACATATAGACGTCTTTATGCGTATGCATCTTTTGCTCCTGCATACTTAGAAGCATCTCTGTCTCTTTTCCCCTCTTCCTCCTCTATCTCTCCATATCTATATCGTATCTTTTCATTTGCATGCACAGAGTGCGCCGAAGCATGACAATAAAAGAAGCAGCTTAATATATCAAAAAATCTGCCTGATTTATTGGCATCTGAAGTGTTTGCTAGCAACAAAAATCATTCCCATGCCAAATAGTCTTTGTAAGGCTTGACTGCTATTTACTGTCATGTGTCTCATTTTAGTGTTATGGGTGATTATGATGGGGAGGCCTGTGCAACCATATATTAGCATGCGCCGAATGAGCTGTGGGACATGATGCCCCATGACTGCAAGGTAAATGAGAGGCGCTTGCGTATGCAGATGCATTTACAAGCCGACATGAAGTGAAAATAGCCTCAAACATTATGCGGCGATGTCGATATCCATACATTTGATTTATCCATCAATTCGTCTCTCCATAAATTTGCAGCAATTCAACATCCATCCAATTTGGGATGCAGAAGAGCGAACTGATTGTGAGTGGCTGTCACTCTGTGGCTCTGTGGCTAAATTACTGTGGTTCCCACTGTCCTGCTGCATTTCTCAGGTCAGACTCAACCTTATCTGCCCCTTTCATCCAATTAGAAATGAGTTAAAACCTTTCACTTGCACAAGGACAGGCTGACAGACATAAAAACACACACACACAGACACACACAGGTGCTGGCCGCTGCATCTGCCCCATCGCCCGCACCATTTCTTAATTTAGATCTCAAGTAGGATAACTGGTCAAAACCCACATACAAACACACTGAGGGATAAATAGACCGCCTGTCTCCCCACTTCCTCTCTGTCTGCCACATGGTGCAGACACACATCAACTGATTCTGCATCTCTCTTCCGTCTCGCTCTCTCTCTTTTTTCACACACACAATTACATGCACAAACGTACACACAGAAAAGCTAGCATGAAGTCCCTCCCTTGGGGATAAATTCAGTTGCACACACATCAGGTAGCTCGTTGCTGGAGTGGACAGGCCTTTGTGAGATAACGGGCAAACGCAGGCTGACAGGCTCGGCTGGGCCATTATTGAATTGCAGTGAAGACTATATTACTTTAGAGTGAGATAAAAGACTACATACAAGACGGATGGGTGGGGGACATCAAACAAGACTGTGTCCAGATTGTGCCAGGAGTAATCCGGCTGAAGGCAGCACTGATTTCCCCGAGGCCAGGTGCCATTTCTCCTTGAAAAATTCTTATGAGGAATCCAACAGCAGCTCAGGCTTTGTGCCGTTATTTGTATCGTCTTTCTGATTTGCTCGATCATATCCTTATTTTTATCCCAGTCCTGTCCATTCTTATATCTTGTTTCTTGGATTGCTGTTGCACAAAACTCCGATGTTATGATTGGAATTCTTCAAAATCGTTTAGCTTCATGTGGCGTGCCCTCGGCTGGGGATGTTTCTTGACTATGAATGGAGCGGGAGGGCCCTCAGGGGAAATACTTGTGATGGTGTTTGGAAGGTTTGGCCTAGAATGCAATATGGATTGGGGAGAAGCCATCTGATGTTGAGGAAACATTTGGCACCTTGTGTCTCTGCCGAACTTGTTTGCAGTCAGAGCAGTCTTTGATCTCTAGACAAAAATAACGTAGAAACAGATGCTTTGTGTTTGCTCACTCCGAACATCTTACGCTGCAAAAAGGCTGACAAGTACGATGATGATCGTGTTTCGAAGAAGGTGATTGTTATTCACTTCAAAGAGAAAATTAACAACCTTGAAAACAATGCAGAAATCAGTATATGAAGCACTTCTAACAGCTTTCCTCTTTCTTCTATTTTATTATGCGCTGGCGGGTGATAGCGTTCTTTTGTATGTGGCACTGCTGAATGGCATTGGACTTGACAGTGATGCTGGCATGTCATTAATCAAATATATATGCATGGAAATCATCTCGGCGCCCCATCATAGGTTACGCTCAAGTGGCAGAAGAATAAAATAGCTGGGGTGAAAAGAGTCTTTTTCCACTAAGATTCAATACAATTCCCACAGAATTAAAAAAAGGCTCGCTCCAACATAAATCCAGAGTCTAGATTAATAAAATATCAATGCTCAGTGATATGAGAAAATCTATCTATTCGGGTTTGGTTCTCAGTATTACTGTGGCAATTTAGGACTCTCTCAGTTGAAGACAGTGGCATGTTTCTATTGTAAGATATCAGCAGGGTCCATGTCCTCTGAAAGAAAAACCATGTTCTTATTACATTCTGCATGGTTGCTGCCAGAATGCATGCAAGTGGTCCATCACAACCAAACCACAACCCAACACGCCATATGGACACATTCAGAACAAGCTACTCTTGGCCATATTGTCTTATTCTGAAATTTTTCAAAGGTGCTGGATTGTCAAATTTATGCTTTATCATCTGATCTAAATTCACATTTAAGTTTTTCATTCCCAAACACTTGCTGTTTATAGCTATTTCACACAAATGCACATGTGCATTAAAGCTTTTTAATATTGTGTTCCTGACCAATCAACAAAAAGAAATTTTTTTTATACCAAACTTGACTTAATATTTTAATATGGAGACACAACCAATGCTATTGGGCAACAAAATATAAAACCAGTTTTCATGGCACTTTGAGAGCTTTTTTTTTTTTTTTTTANTTTTTTTTTTTTTTTTAACCCATCAGTATCATGCATTGTTATTGGTCAGCACCTCTAGATGTGTTTTTTGCATGTAAAAGATTTTGGATTCTGGCATTTTGACTTCACATGAAAATTTGCAGGATGCTGTATGTTAGCCATATCCCACCTGAAACTAGACAAAAACATTAAACACAGAATCTGTACTGAACTTAAAATTAATACCAATTGCCTGTGTGGTCAATCTCCTTTCAGCAGAATAGTCGTGCTGTTAATGTGCTTGAGGGACTGAATAGAAAGATCAGCGTGTTTCCTGTAAAGAGAGCTGTTTGAGATTCAGAGCACTTTTCTCTTCCTCTAATGGATTGAATTCCCATTCGCACCTCGAGTTTGTGTCATTGATTACAGGCTAAATGTATTATGACCACTGTGGTGCAACAAAACAAATAAACATTGGTTTGTTCTGTCATTAAAAAGCAGTCTGGATTGTCAGATAGATAGCCGACTTTCACCCCCCTCCCCACCAACAACCTTTCTGTTGGGGGGCTTTTGGGTTTTTTATAGCCAGACATTGTCTTATTTATTTGCTGACGTGATTCACTACACGATAGTAATAATTAACTAAGGTTATTAATTTTTAATGAGAGACCTAAATGGTGTGCCCCAAGGGCCTATAACCTCTGGTTTTAATTAATATGCGGTGGGTGCACATTAGGCTTTCAATTAGAGTGAGGGGAATGGCCAGGCAATCACTGAGCGCTTTTAATCCATATGCTCATCAAGGGTCCAAGTCATGCCTTTTTAATCAAGCACTCCAGACCTGAAAAGAGTGAAAACATGCATCTTTCAATCATTCAGAAAGCACAGCTTGAGTGATTCTGGACTTCAAGAAAGTGTTGTCTTTAATGTGCCTGGCTTAAGACAGTAACTACACCAAGGATCAGCTCTGAGCCCCTTCTTGTTTGCTGTAGTGATGGACAGGCTGACAGATGAGGTTAGACAAGAATCCCCTTGGACTATGATGTTTGCAGATGACATTGTGATCTGTAGTGAGAGCAGGGAGCAGGTGGAGGAAAACCTAGAGAGGTGGAGATATGCCCTGGAAAGGAGAGGAATGAAGGTTAGCCGCAGCAAGACAGAATACATGGCTGTGAATGAGAGGGACTCAAGTGGAATGGTGAGGTTACAGGGAATAGAGATAAAGAAGGTGGAGGATTTTAAGTACTTAGGGTCCACAGTCCAGAGCAATGGAGAGTGTGGAAAAGAGGTGAAGAAACGTGTGCAAGCAGGTTGGAATGGGTGGAGAAAAGTGTCAGGTGTGATGTGTGACAAAAGAGTCTCGGCAAGAATGAAAGGAAAGGTGTACAAAACGGTGGTGAGACCAGCGATGTTGTATGGCTTAGAGACAGTGGCACTGAGGAAAAGACAGGAGGCAGAGCTAGAGGTAGCAGAGACTAAAATGCTGAGGTTCTCTTTGGGAGTGACGAGGATGGATAGGATCAGGAACGAGTACATCAGAGGGACAGCGCATGTTAGATGTTTTGGAGATAAAGTCAGAGAGGCCAGACTGAGATGGTTTGGACATGTACAGAGGAGGGATAGTGAACATATCGGTAGAAGGATGCTGAGGTTGGAACTGCCAGGCAGGAGGCCTAGAGGAAGACCAAAGAGGAGATTTATGGATGTAGTGAAAGAGGACATGAAGTTAGTTGGTGTGAGAGAAGAGGAGGCAGAGGATAGGGTTAGATGGAGGCAGATGATTCGCTGTGGTGACCCCTGACGGGAAAGCCGAAAGGAAAAGAAGAAGAAGAGAGAGCACAGCTTGAGTGATTCTGGACTTCAAGAAAGTGTTGTCTTTAATGTGCCTGGCTTAAGACAGTANAAAAAAAAAAAAAAAAAAAAAAAAGGCAGAGGAGGAGGAGGAGGAGGAATCAGAAAGCAGAATTCTTCAGGACGAGCTGGGAGAGGTGGTGAGATTAATGAGATGCAAATTAGTCCACATTTGTTCAAATGCAGACAGCAGAAGCATCGCTTTGACAGGGGATTCTATCTGTCCAACAAGCCCAAATAAACACTTCTCTGTTTTACCACCCAAACAAATGGCTGCACTGTGCCAAGATGTGCCACATTCTGCTGGCTTGCCACAGGTGACTCGATGCCACTTGTGAAAATGAGAATCATGTGCCACGAGGAGACTCGAAGCAAATGCATTTTGGACAAGTCTGATAGTACAACTTGTAAAACAATACCCCCATCACCACTGCTGCAACTACATAGACCACACACACACACACACACACACACACACACACACACACACACACACTTTGGCTAAATCAAATATCACAGGTGTCCTGGGAAGATGTATGCTGCTTGAAAAACAAATTTTCTGAGGCAGCACTGCAGAATCTTTACTCTCAGGTAATGCAAATATTAAAGGAGACATACAGATTTCCTCGTTCTTATTTTCATTAAGGAGTTTATTTTGAAACCTTTGCGATGATTTTATGTGCAAGTAAGACATTAAGGCCAAAACAGGCAGGAAAAGAGGATCAATATTTATGTACTTTCTTAAGGCTCACTCCTGAAAAGCCTGTTTTGTTTTTAATGGCCAGCTGGAATAGGCCTGAGCTGGTCAAACGGTGCCTTCAGGTCATGTTAGAAATAATGTAATTAAGCGATGAGAGCACATGCCCCTACTATCTCATAATTAGCGCACTGAGTTGGTCAAGTAAACAAAAAGTAAAGAAAAATCACTCGTCATCTCCATAATGTTCTGACCAAAATCACTTTAACACACATTATGACTTCAACTTCGACTTCCAAATTTGAAGCTGGAACTTCCCAGGATGACTTGAAGGCACAAAAACATATGCTACTCATGGACTTCATTGGCATGACTAACCAGCTGATGTAATCAAATGAATTACATCATTTGATTAGCTGACTAATCAAATGGATTTATTTAACTGGAAGCATTTCTATAGGCGTGAACCCAAGTATTGCAAAACATACTCCCTACTATTACACTACAGAAATGAGGAAAATGAACAAAATGCATGAGATATAACAGCTGCATCCAAATCTATTACATCAACCATTGACTTCAAGTATTGTCAGAGGGATCGTGTTCAAACTGAATCTTTGCATGTTGGAAAAACAAAGTGTCTCAAAATGCTTTATAGGTTTGTCTGAACTGTTGAAAAAGAGAAGAAACAAAAAAAAAAAAAAANAAAAAAAAAAAAAAGACACTAAGAGACAGGGAGGTCGACAGACAGACAGGTAGACAGAGAGATCGGAGGGTGTTGGCAGCAGCTAATGCACACCAGCAATTACGGCCCATCATAATCACAGCATCCAGTGACAACATAATCATAGCACAATCAGGTGGCGAATCAAAGGCAATTTGCAGACTACCTCTACAACTCGGAGGGGTTGGCGAAATTCCCTGTTTGTGTGCGTCAGGCTGAAAAAGCTTAATTCTCCTGATGAGGGGGTGGTGAAGAAGGTACTGACGACCCCAGTGCGCTTCAAGTCAACCCATGAGAAAAACGGTGGCTGGCGCTAAGGCAGCACACCTGGAAATTCTGTGTGCATGTCGATGAATTCCTTTGTGGTACCATTTGCAACAAGCAGGTGTCAAATTGAACTTGATTGAGAAGACAAAGAACAGCAGATGCACAAGTTGTTGTTGGTAATTTGTCTTGTGATTTCCCTCTTCTGAGAGGATTGGGTTTGTTAGAAGCCTCATCCAATTGATGGTGTGTATTTGTGTGTCTGTTGAAGGCACGTGCACTTTCACATCTGAAACAAACATAAATATATAGAGAAATGTGATAATGAACATCTATTTTCTTACTACAGAGGCTGATTATCTTGTCAAATTATGGCTGCTGGCCAAGATGTGAAGATATTGATAAGATTTGTGTGGGAATTTATAATGTATTTATGCAGAAGAAAGCAAAAAAAAGAAAAGAAAGAAAGAAAGAAAGAAAGAAAGAAAGAAAGAAAGAAAGAAAAAGAAAAAGCAACAAGGAGACAAAAGCTGCAGAAAAGACTCACAAAATTTCAGTATGTTCACTGAGAGAAATACCTCTGGGTTATGTTATTAAACTTAGAAATGAACAACAAGGAAACTGGAAGCCAGATAGTTTCAGTTGAAGAAACTGAAATGGAATGTAAATGTTAAAAATGATCCACATGCTGTCCCTGATTTCCATGAGTATGGGCTCCAAATTCAGTCTGTGCCTCTGCCTCTGTTGCTCAAATATGTGGATAACAACAAAATTAATTATACATATTAATACTTGCTTGCCAATTTTTCACACGCATCTCCCAGAAAACGGTTTTCTTCAAAAAGCACCCTTCCAGAATTTGAAGTAACTAATCTCCAGTTGCCTGGGGAGAGAAAACAAGCATTTGAGGGAATAAGTTACATTTTGTTGCTGCGTTTACACAGAACTTCAGAGCTGGCATTTCAATCAGGAGCCATCAGAGGCATGCTTGGCAGATAAGAGGAGCTGCACAAGCTCCTCTGCTCTAAACTCTTAATAGTGTGTTTACGCAGGAGATACACCCTGCAGAACAAATCAGGGGCTAAACTGAGCCCTTACAGGGAAGCTGATCAGTATTCTGAGGAGAGGAAAATTCTCTGACATCAACAGTGAAAATATCATTTTATTTGGCTGAGGCCATCTAAACTAGACTAACCTAAGACTCAGATAGGCTCGCCTACATGTGGAAGCATACAGCAGGTTGGTTACTTCAATGATTCGTAATCTGAGGAGCATCCCGAGACTGAAAGATGTTTTTTTTTTTTTTTTTTTTNTTTTTTTTTTTTTTTTTTATCATGTCTTTTAAACCTTCATGTTTGGGATTATGGGAGGAAATAGCAGCATCCAGAGGAATCCACACTGACATTGAGAGAACATGCAAACCCCACACAGAAAGACCTTAACTGGGTTTTAACTAAGGACGTCCTTGCTGTGAGGCGAGGGTGCTAACCCCTGTCCAAATTGAAACCCGCCTCTCATCCAGTGGATAGTGGGATAGGCTCCATCACCATGGATACAGAGACACAAGGCAATTAGGAATGAGTATTTTCTATGGGCATGGTTTTACTTTACTTAATTTATTCAAACGAGTAAAGAAAAAATGGTAAAATATGCAAAAGATTGGTATCATATACAGTAGTTGAAGCACATTTTAAATACACTTGGACAATGTAGTCAGTGTATTTTCACAAAAATAAAGCAATGGCTGGTTAATCTCTCTTAATCAGCTCAACCTCAAACGTTGTGAAATGTTGCTCTGAGCAGGAATTACACACTTTGGAAACTGAGGCTGTGTTAGTTGCATTGAGCTGATGCAGCTCCCACATAGTCCCATGATT
The DNA here is from genome assembly GCA_014773175.1 of Lucifuga dentata. Classification (NCBI taxonomy): domain Eukaryota; kingdom Metazoa; phylum Chordata; class Actinopteri; order Ophidiiformes; family Bythitidae; genus Lucifuga; species Lucifuga dentata. Next base: position 122,422 of record VXCM01002757.1, read on the forward strand.
CAAAACTATTAGATCTCACAGAAAAGCAAGAGAACATAACCGAGTGTATAATGTGGTTTCTCTATCATTTACCTAAACATCAAACTACGATGTTATGGGGAGGAACTGACTGTTTCCTTAATCCAGGAAGGCAGTTTGAGAAATATGACATTGCTGGCATTAGATTAGCTCCATCTTTCTAACGTCAATATGATAATTTGACATTGTAAGGTGATACCTAAATGAAATGTGTATATTTAGATGATACAACTGCGAGGGGGAAAAAAGCATTTAGAAAAAGTTATGGCTTCAGTGCCATCAAGGCCGTTTGCTTTTGCTCTTGAAAGCTCCTTTGTTATGTCAGATGTATTTGCTGGATAGCTCCCAATATCCTTAAGGCTTATTGGAGCACCATATCCACAACTCACAGAGGACAACCAAAGATAACAGGGAGAGTTGGATCTTTTCCTAAAGTGAGGTATTACTGAAGCTAGCTGTGTTGTGCACTGGGAATTTGTACCCACAGCATAACAGGTTTATATCTTCTGGTGTAAAGATTCATTGGCGTGATCATTGGAATTGACTTTTAAGTGACCTACTTGCTATAAAAATTAGGCTAATTATGCTGGAATGGGAGAGTGTCACCTTTGTGAAAATATCTCATCTATTGATGCCTTCATTTTAATGACACGCATGACCTTTGGAAGTCACACCCTTGAGCTAGACAAATACAGAAGGGAGATATCTTAGCTCCTTCCTGTGAGAAAATGGAGACTGGGCTTTTCCGAGTCTCGCTGCTAGTTTCTTTCATCTTTCGTGAAAGTCTCCCTACCTCCGAATCTACTCCTGTCCACCCGCATCCAAACTCAGTAATTTCACATTATGAGTTCACCTGAATTACAGTAGATATTATTCTATAATACAACATTGTTGACAGTGACAAATGTATTAAGGGGGCTTGGGAGCCTCTCCAGTTGTGATACTTATCTTATGAAACATCATTTAAGTTTATCATTACACGGCTAGCATTGCCCTCACAGATGATATAATGTGTCTTCGCATAGTGAGGTATTCAACATGATGCCTTACTGCTGGCATCGTAAAAACAGAAAGAAAAAGAGAATCAAATCTGCAGCTGAAGTAAACAAATGATTCTGCAGCCTTCCAAAGATCACTTAATTTTGTTGATCAAACATAAAGATGTTAATTTAGCTGATCTATTCACATAACATAAAACATTCACATAACATAAAACATAAAAAAAAACAGACTTCAGACTTACTGATGATGAATTTAAGTCCAATATTCACTCTCCTGTAAGCTCTGCTTTGATTTCCACCAACTCCTGAATCTTATTAAAGGACCATACCAGTGGTCATGCATGTTTGAACCTAATACATTCAATTTTCATATACGTAACGCTACTGATAATCATTTCCCAAAATGTACTACTGGAACAGTGAATTTAAAAAAAAAAAAAAAAAAAAAAAATTTTACCTTCCAGACTGCCATTGGTTTCAATTCATTCTGGTACGCTATTAAACTCAACTTGTTAATACATGAAATATTATTGGGCTAGGTAACCATCATCACGATCAACACATGTATTTAAGTTTTTTTTTTCGATATTACGTAATTTTAGCATTTAAGTGCAATAAAAAGCACAGAGTGAATGTATGTCTCCACCTTGGAATATAGTCCTAAAAGAAGACCTGTGTTTGCATTGAAAAATTTAAACAACCGTGACTTCATAAGACTGCGTAACTATTTGCAGGCAAAACATCAATTTTTAAGGTGGGTGTATCGTTTGAATATTTGATTTTGAAAGATTAACAGATTTTGCAAACTATCAAGAAAGCTGAAATACAGCTTTATCCTTTGGAAAATGGTTGTCAGTAACATAACATGTATGAAAATTGAATATATTAGGCTCAAACNCTTTGGAAAATGGTTGTCAGTAACATAACATGTATGAAAATTGAATATATTAGGCTCAAACATGCATGATAACCAGTATGGTCCTTTAATGTATACTATGGGTGCATATGGAGAGGCAAGCAGCTATGGGTGACAAACCTCTGTGGGATCAGAACTATGAGTAATCTTTTCACGTTACATGAACAAATTGATTCAAGTTCAACTAGACTCAGTATTAAAAATATCAGTTACTGCATTGAAATACTGTTATATTCAAGTGTATATAGTAAAATGTGAAGCAGCTTTCAGCTACAAAATCAAAATCAGATCAGTATTTGGGACCATAAATGCCACATTAAGCAAGGAAAGTCTTGTAATAATCTGAAACATATATCATAATGTCATCTCATTTCTGTTCAGCAAAACAGATCATTTACAACAAGTCAACTTCCTAATAAATGTATCAGCTCTCAGTCAGTGGCCACCATCATATTTGAACGACACTTCCGTGTTGAGGCAGAAATCACATCTACACAAACTAAATTGACGTGGACCAGTATTCCATATCAGAGGTGCTCTCCACCAGTCAAGTGTGTGTGTGTGTGTGTGTGTGAGTGTGTGAGTGAGATCTCATTTCTGTATCGTTTCAGGGGTCTGATGCATGCGTGGGACTCAAGCCCATGGCGGATAGTCAATCTGAGACATCTATTATGCACTTCATCAATCTTTTTGGACTCTTGACATTTCACTAGCTGAACAAATTGTCAGTTATCAAAACTCAATTTCAGAAATGACATGTCAAAATTCACTCTCACCCTCCCGTCCCTCCATCGCCACTCTTGCTCACTCTCCNCCCCCCCCCCAGCATACACCTCTTTGCATTTACCTATGTGGTATCAGGTGAAATGTTCACAAACACATGCAGACACACAAGCACACACACTCACAAAAGTACCGTCAGCATGCATGTTCGCACACACACACTTGAAAGGACGAATGAATTTCAGACATCACCCCCCCCCTCTGCACCGTCCTGCCTTTCTCTATCGCCTAAATAGCTTAGCGCTGGCAGTTTTGTATGCAAAGAGTTAATGGCTGTTGAAGTTAATCATTCCTTAGCTACCGGCTTTCCTGTGAGCTGATAAGGCCGTTATAAATTGATTTGGTTATGCTTCATTGATAATAAAAGGAGCCAGGCTTTGTTTACCTAACAACACACAAACGTGCGCGCACACACACACACACACACACACACACACACACACACACACACACGCCTTATTTGGATCCCTGCTAAATATGGATGTGTGTGATGCTTACATCTGTGTATGTGTAAGAGAGTTGAAAAAAAGGTGGAGAGTAGAGGTAGAGAGAGAGAGAGAGGGAGAGAGAGAGAGAGAGAGAGGGGGGTACACAATGTGCACACAATGTACACACTTTAACAATATTAAATTTATTAGTATAACATAATAATAAAGTTTCCAAAAAGTGGATAAAAGAGGTTTGTCACCTGATCAGATCAGCTGAAGAAAGAAAAGAGGGAAATTAGAGACAGGAAAAGAATACAGGGAAGGGCTGATGGAAGGAAATAAGGAAGGGAAGTGAGGAAGCAAGAGGAGAAAAAGGACAGCGTGAAGGAAAGAAATAAAGGTCAGAAAGAAAGAAAGAAAGAAAGAAAGAATCAGCCACAGGAGTGACAGGGTCAACCTTGAGGTAAGGAGGACAGGAGAAAATCATTAGATTAAAGTAAAGGTGAAAGCAGGAACACTGAAGGGGGCCTAATCCTTGTTCACTCCCGTTAATGAAAGTCATCAGTCACATTCCTATGCATACTAATGATGTGTTCACATGCAATCACACCTACAAAAAAAAATTAAAATCTCACATGCGTACACGTGTATGTTAACACGTGTGTCCACTGTGTAAAATTGGCATGAGGACCTTTGTCTCATTCAAACAAACTTTTTGCCTGATTACTTTCCCACAAGATGCGACCGCATGTATGACTGTTTATTTTTCCGCAGCTTAACAATTCATGAAGTATTAATCTCGCAGGCTAATCAGAAAACCGTGTCACATGCTTGGTTTGGTGATGTCACCTTCTATGTGAAAAGCTACACCATTTTTCTTTTCTTTTTTTCTTTGCAAACACAACAAATGCAGTGTTACTAGCAGTGACAAGCCACAGGGAGGATTTGCATTAAATCTCATAGCGACAGAATATTCCCTTTTAACCCTCTGATGTTGCCAGCAGGATTTTGCTGATTATTTTGGTGAATAATTCAGCATTTCGGAGTCACAAAACAAATGGACATAAACTGAAGAAAGGAATTAGAACTTTACAAAAGATATCATATTGAAATCTCTAGAATTTTGGGCAGAAAAGGGATTTCCAAAAAAAAAAAAAAANCAAAAAAAAAAAAAAAGCTAATAAAAACTATACATGTTTAAAATAAAATTAATAGGTAAAAATTTAAATCCTGGGGTTTTTGATGTGCAAAAAGTGTTAAATTATATATATCACAGTATCTTTGCACATTGCAGGAACATTTTCAGAGCAAGCAGACATGGAGGAAATAGATGAAGGGATGTGACTCAGTGTGGAGAGATGGAAGTGACACATTTCTGACATGACTGCACCAGCTGCACATGAGGGAAACTATTTAGTGCTTTTCAATCTTCCTCCAAACAGCCATAGTGTGAAATTTAATTTAGTGTTGCATCTGTCTCCACATAACCTTGACAAGTTTTTGAAATCATTCGATTAGTCCCTGCCACTTAAAACTGGTCTACTGCTTTAATGACATTAGTGTTCCTCCTTTAAAAACCACCTCCTACCTACTGCATATGTAGGAGGGGAGCTTGCTCAAGGGAACTTCGTCACACTTTGTTAGAGAAGTTGGAAAAGTTCTTTTACCATGCAGATGAGGAGGAATATCAAATGTCAATCCAAACACAATCTGTTATGGCATCCTTCCTTTTGCTACTTTTCAGGCTAACCATGTTTAACTGAAAATACATTGACGTTTCCCTGACTGCCTGTACTGGAACATTTCTCCTTTTATGCTGAAAACTGGTTGCATGGAAGGTACAGTATCTTACAATACCAGTAGCTCTGTTCAAATGGCTGAAGATTTATGATGATCAGGAAGCACATCAAAGAAAGAGGAGAGAGAAAGAAGGAGAAGAAAACACTGACTGAGAGGAAAAGCTCCAATAATCGTAAACATCCGGCTCGTATTCCCAGAACAGTAAGTCCTGCGTGGAGCTCATTAGCATTCAGCGGACCCACCAGATTACTCGGGGCATTCTGTAATTTGCAATAAAAAATAAAGATGATGCCAAAACAAAAACAAATCTGAGCCGATACAAATTAGGAGGAGCGTGCTTGGTTAGTCTGTCAAAGCAGTAAATTTCCCGCCGCTGCGTGAAAAACTCGGGTCGTCGGGCTCTGGAGCAGGCAGGGAAATTAATGAGCTGTCTGTTTGTGTGACTTTATTCCCCTTGTATCTCCTCCATTTCTCCTGGACAGTGTATCAATCTGCCTTTATGGTAATGATGCTTCAGTGCTGGAAATTATTGCATTAAAGTGATTGGATTCATTTTGGTATAAAAAAGGAGGCATCGCACTTCAGCTCTGCTGGACACTGTACCTCTGGGACAGGTGTACAACAAGAACTATTCAATTCTGACTGGAATAACTGAACATAAAGTCTTTCAACTGTTTTGCATAGTGAAGACTGCCATCTTGTCTCCAACCTACAGTATCGAAAGGGCACATTTACAGATTTCCATGTTCTTATTTTCATTTAGGGATCTAGTTTGAAACTTTTGCAGTGCCCTTTCTGTGAATAAATTTGCATTGGTGAGTCATTAAACAAGTTGAAATGCCTGAAGAAAGGAAGTAGAATCTTCCAGTTAATACCATTCAGAAGCTGGCACCATACTGAATATTGTTGAGAAAATTTCAAAAGACTAATAAAAGGAAAAAATAAAAATAAAAATAACAAAGAAAAAGATTAAGCTTAAACCGTAAAGGAAAAATAAAAAAAAAAGAAGAAAAATTTTTGTGATGTGGTATTATGTGGTAAATTATACATACTTAAAATTAAATTAAATCTATGCTGTTATGGGCAACATTCTTTTATTTTCATTAAAGGAGTCTATGTTGAAGCCTTTGCAATGCTTTAAAGTGCAAAAAAAAAAAAAAAAAAAAATCACACTTCGCTCCCTTGCAGCACCACTGTGCAAACTGAGTGAAAACAGGCTGCTTTAGATCCTTTATGTTTAGGTTTAAGTTTTTATTCTGATTTTTTTGGGATGATGTATGTATCAAATCCCAACATATGCTATATCAGCTAAACCTGTGATGTCACCCAATCCTTGGATGTTTTAATGAATCAAATCTTTTTTCCTAATGCCAGTTAGGGTCCTTCTCAGCATGGAGGCTACAGCTGCTGGCTAACACCACGATAAGCTAGACCTCTCAGTCCAGCATCTCCAATTCCTCACACTGACTCATCACTCGGCCTTTCAGATTAAGCGAAAGCTCTGCGGTGATGCCACATGGGGGCTAAACACTACCTGCCCGATTTCAAAACATACCTAACCTCTGTTTATGCCAATTTGAAACATGCTGATGTGAGAGCTGTCAACCAAAAAAAAAAAAAAAAAAAAAAAATTAGAACATACACTAAAAATAGGCTTGCTGATGCTGCACTAACATAACAGATGTGAAATGAAATTGTCATCTCTTTCTGCTGTGTCCCTCTATATGTTCATCCATCCATCTATCCAGTGATCTATCCTCCAGCAGCCAAAAAAAAAAAAAAAAAAAAAAAAAAGCAGGAGTGGGAATAAAGTATCCTGCCTGAAGCTTTTAGGTCAGCTCTTACGGGACATCACCCTGCATCGCTAAAGACTGTGACTCGCTTACAGAGTCCTAACCTGGCAGTATGGTCAGCATGCTGTAGAACACCGAGGGACTGTCATGCAGCGGACAGCTGTGTCCAACCTCTTTGCTTGTGCGTGCATTAAGCAACAGAGGGGAAACGTGGCCGGTTGTATTTCAGAGCTGCATGCTAACCTGCTTTCCCCCCAAACTGCAAAGCCAATGTTTTCTCATTTCTCTTCTTGTGTTCTGCTCGTGGTCAATAAAGCCAGCATTATGGGTCACCGAGGAAGTCACAAAAGGTTGTAAAAACGACACCACCACAGAACCCGCTCAGCTATTGTGGAGTTTCTTCTAATAGAAACGGTAAAACACACAGCTTTTGGTTCTGTCTCTAGTCTTTGACAATGCACAAAAGTGATATATTTGCTATAGTGTTATGCATTCAAAGATAATACTGCATGCATCTTCGTATGAGCAGAACTATTTGGTTTACACAATGTATTCTTTTCAGGATTTGTGTGTCATCCATTTCATTTATTTCCGCACGTTTCTGATATGGAGCTGACTGAACCAGTTGGACAGCTAGTTCTGTCACTGTCACCTTCACATAAATCCCTGACAAAGCTGTCTGGAGATATTTACAGATAGAGAAGGCATCAGGGGGAAGGCAAAGTGCTGAGATAAACCTCACTCCTGCCCTTCTATTTTATATATATATATATATATATATATCTGAACCCATAAATATAAACATATACATTCATATTTGCCAGATTGGTATGGCGGCGGAGATGCGTGGCTGGCGACAGAGAAGGAGACGCAAGAAATAATCCATCATAACAGAGGCTAAAATAGCAGCCCTAACCCTCTGCGGACTTCCTGTGCTGTCTGCTGGTCTGACAATGGGACTGCACGGATGCTTTGCAGCACCCTTGAGCAGCTGAAGAGGAGAGTTTATGGGATGAGAAAAAACAAAAATACCATCTTCGTCTGCTCCCCAAGCGTGGCCGAGGCTCTTATTGCCGACCATGTATCCATTACTGCCTTCCTCTGGTGCCTCACATCAATACGGCCCAGAGAAAACCTGGTGTGGCGGCACCTTCCATTGACGAAGCATGTCTGGGTGGGTCGATAGTGTATTAATATGGTACAATAGTGCTAGCCACGTGTGGCTCGCACCAGTAGGCCATATCGGAGTCTCTAGCACGCCCAGTGGCTGTGTGAATGGCCTTGAGCTCCACTGGGGCAGTGGATGCTGCTTGTGTGTGTGTGTGTGTGTGTATTTTAATGTGTGTGTACTAGGAGTGTTGTCAACTCAGAAGTCCCAATAACTGACTGCCAGACCAAAGAGAGAAACAGATAACAAGAGAGAAATCATTACTAACAATACCATCATTTGGCTAAAGCATGGGCATAAAGAAGAATGACATCATTGTTTTGCTTGGTTTGTGGTATCATTGAAAAATGATAGGAAATCTTTTTTTTTTTTTTTTTTTTTAAATCCTAGATTTGCCAGATCTGGATGCACACCAATAACTGATGGGTTGTTTCTTAGGCTATGACCCACCATTCCACCATTTTTTTCAAAATTAAAATTGGCTCCAAACTTTTTTTTTTTTTTTTTTTTNTTTTTTTTTTTTTTTTTTTTAAAGTAATCCTGGTAACAAATAGACACTGTAAGACCTTGTTATTATTAATCAGGAAAATTGAAAAATAATATAGAATTGGTCAGTAGCTTGATACTACAGTGAAACAAAACTGAAAATAAAACAAAAATCTGAACTACAAAATGATATTAAACCTGTTTTTAAAAATGGAAGCAGAAACAACTAAGACTCAACCATACAGTAAATATTCAGACTATTAAACCAAAACAATAAGCTAAAAGAGGCTAAAAGCCCATAAATCTGCAGTCAGGTTATAATTCTGCATGGGTTTATTAATGCAGAAAACATGACTCAATGAAAAATGTACATGACTCAAATCCATGCTAGCTTTAACATTGCATGGGCTTATTTATGGACCCGTCATGCTCAGGTTTGTGTGTGTGTGTGTGTGTGTGTGTGTGTTTGCGAGACCATGCAGGTTTGCAGCAAGAGCTTGCTTTGGCCTAAATCGGCTTTGTCAGATCAATCCATTCTGTGTATCCAAATCAGTGTTTGTATTATATCAAGATTTGTTACTCTGTCACTCTTGCCTTTGCTTAATTTGGTTAAAAGGAAAGGAGTAAATCATGTTTATCACAGGGTCTGTGCAAATTCTGGGAATATTTCTGCACGTCTGTGTACATGTGCAAACACATACATAAACCATAGCAGCCATTGATCAATTTCTGAAAGGTGTCTGCGCGTGCTTCCTTTTATATAAATGCAGACAAAATGATCGTGTAAACCAACAGCCTAACACTGAAACACACTCCCGCAAATGTTCAGTCACACAGTTGAATGTTCTGTTGTGCATGCTAGCAGACACACACATGCACGCATGGTTTGGTGATTTACTCGTATAGATGAAGCCCTGGGAGTACCTCTGCCACTGCAGCGTTCAAATCAAAGCTGTCAACAGAGACCGTGGAGGAAAGAAGAATCAAAAAATATCTCCCTGCTTTTCTTCCTCACCATGACCTGTGTGTATGTGTCTGTCTACGGTGCATATATCCATTTGTGTGTAGGTGCGAGGAAGGGTGTGGAAAACGTGGGGGAAACCTATCAGTTGGAAATGTGGGCAATCTGCAGGATGCCAGCATGGCCCGATTCACCTTCTCCCTCTCTGCCCAGCCATCATTCCTGGGGAAATATATGCCTTTGGATGCATGCAGGCCAGTGGCTTGTTTACTTGCTAAACAACCTTGGTAGCTGAGTGGCATTTTCAGTGATGCGGCGAAGAAGATTGACTGTCTGCCGGCGCTGGGTGGGTGTTCACAGCCCTGGTGTGTTCTTTTACTACCCCTGCCAGGGTGCTCTCCTTCCATTTCATACCACCTCAGAGGCAGAAGCACAGACACACACACACAGTTTGTGTACTCGTCTGCTGATATATACACATATGCAAATTCACATGTGTCCACATACACACACTTCATCTCATTTTCATCCAAATGAATTGGCTGTTCCACATGTGCATGATATCTATTCCACCACTGGATCCAATTTCCATGTTGATGAAACTGAATTTACAGTATAAATGCATCTAAACATACTGGTGTCTATTAGAGTACAGCTGATGAGCGATTGCATGGGTTTTACCTTTCCATTATCATTGTAATTACTATAATCATTTGACCCTCTTTTGGCCATTTCAGTAAACGCATCGCCTTCATACCTGGCATATCTGTGTGTGAAGCGATGCAGGAATGACTCAGGGAACGGTGCAAATTGATTTAGGGAGGCAGGAGAAAAACGCCTGCCAGCTCGCTATCAAAGTTCATGCATTGTATTTACCCAAGCCCGATTACCTTAACAAGGCACATATATCACATAATTAATCCAGAAGATTACCATCAAAAATCCATAAACCAGTAACATGCTTCCTTGCGTTCCGCCATTAATTACATTTGTGGACCTAAAAAAAGACTGAATGAAAACACAGAATAAAAAGAGAAAGAGATAGAAAGACAGAGAAGCATGGAGTGAAATTTTAAATAAACATACCAATTACATTATAATTCATCTCACAGAAGATGGCTTGTTATTATAAGCCTAGCATGCCTTATTGAGCTGCTATGACGACCTCAACACAAGTGCAGGCGTGAGGTCATATGACAGCCATCATAAGGTAAACAGAGAGTGTGTACAGTACAATAACCAGCAGTGTGTGAGAGCTACAAATACAGCACATTCTATGCTCAAATTCAAAAATAAAGTCTGACTGCTCTATTACCGATCAATTTTTGTCAGATTACATGAATTCCTGCTCTGCTGATTGAGGTTTCAAGGTGCAGGGGTCGACTTCTGAAGCCCATTATTTCTGACTGATGGATACAGGCATTGTCAGGTAGACACTTAGACCTCCAGGCGTAGCTGCAGGATGAAGCTGGGACCCATTGTGTGGCTTTGATTCTGCTTTTCCTGGACTTTTTTTTTTTTTTTTTTTTNTTTTTTTTTTTTTTTTTTGCCAGTCAGTGAACTTTGGTGCATTTTTGTCTTCCTTGGTTGAGTGTTTCATAAAGTGTCTACCACTGTGTGTTACAGATTTATCAGTCTGGGTGTTGCTCTGGTTTTGCCTGTGGCATATCTGGTGAAAGAAACAGGACCCTGTCAAAAGGTCACGGCCTGGATCACAAACAAGGAGACAAAGAAGTCTAAATCTTCCCGATGGTGCTTGTTTTTAGACCCTCTTGGACTCATTTTGGATTTTTAATTATTATGGAACATGATGCACCGAACTGAGACGTCCAATTGTGGGACAGATAAAGTTCCACTTGGTATCCCTCTTGTCCTAGTTTCATTCACCCTCATTTCCTCCATCCTCCTTCTTCTTTTCTCATTTTCTGATGATCTCTGTGCGTCTCCTTTCTTAACATCCAACTTTGCGCTTTTGTGCATCTTGTGTCTCTTCTTCTCTTCCTCATATGTCTACTCCCTTCCTTCTTTCTTTGTTTTGGCTTGATGGTGATGGATTGGGCCTATGGATGAGTGAGCTGTGAGAGGGGCAGTGATGAAGACTGGTCTTGGAGAAGAGAAAGTGAGAAGAGCGAGAGGTGAGAAGACAAGTATAAAGTATGGCAGAGAGATTGAGGAAAAACAGCAATTGGTGACAGAAATAGAGAAAATAGGCAGATGAGTGGAAGAGGAGTAGTGGAAGATGATGAAGGGTGTAAGCCAGGGGGCTTTGTCGTTAAGGTTAGGGGGTGTTCTAACCCTGCCACGTGCCTCAGGCTTGGCCTTGAAAATCGACGTAGATCAAGATAAGGGTGTATTGGGAGGGAAGAGAGGCTGTACATGCTGCATTCACAAAACTGTATAGACAGATAAAGTACAGTTACTCAATTATTATTTACTTTTTAGATTACAAGTATATTTTTGATGTATTTGCCCTTTACTAAATTATTTCCATTTGGTAGTACTTTCTACTTCTACTCCACTACTTTTCAGAGGGACTTTTCTGATGACTATAGTTACATTAAGTTACTTTTGCACGTCAACATTTCAAATGAGTTAAGAATTTGATTTTGTCGATGAAAACTTTGAAGCTTGAAGGAACAATGGCTTTTTGGGCCAAGCAAGACCGCTCTCATAGCAACCACGTGTGATTTTTTTTTTTTTTTTNTTTTTTTTTTTTTTTTTAGTTAAAATCAAATATACATGGAGCTTCAGACATTATCTCAGGAGGTTTAGAAATGGAATTAGGTTGGCAAATTTACTTAGTCTGGAGAAGCACCAAAGATTTTTGGGGTGATCAACCTCATATTTCCAATTTTAGGGATTTTCCTTATTTCTTTACAATTTTTTTTTTCCTTCCACAATTTGTAGTTTTACTATCCAAGAGTTAATTTTACTACCAGTACAATTCTGAATCCACAATCCTACTTGTAAAACTATGTGTTTCTACTGAGGTATTAGCTGTTTTAATTAAGCGAAGGTTTTGAGAACTTCTTCCACTGCAGATGATTGTGGATTTAATCACAGAAAAACACAAAGCAATCACATAAATATGCAATATCATGCATAAATATGCACAAAGACACACACAAGCTCCCTGTTTATGTTTCAAGTTCAAATGCATACAGATATAAATGCATCTCCAGCTTCTGGTGAGGACTATCAAACATAATAGATATCATCTGATTTGTACATTGCACAATAATGCAAAAGAATGCTTTAATATTGAATGAGCAAATCTCTTTGACTCCACCATATATCTTTACATCTCATTGCGTCCCACACATAAATGCATGGATCGAGATGACAGACGAATTGTAAAGGGCCATGATTTTCTACTAGCATCATAAATACACTACATCCCATCCTGTCATAGACATGCCCCATCCATCCAACTTCCTACTTACATCCTATTACCAGTCAAGGAAATGAAGGGTCCCTTGAGAGACCCTAAAGGGGCTCCATTTAGAGAGGAGGGGAGTGCTGCACTGGGAGGTTTTTGACCCCTTTCACTTGTCTTGCAGCCCCGTGGGGAGTGCACGGGCTCATAGCTCTGTCACTGCCAGAACCCTGGGGTCCTGACACCTGCACAGCTCGGAAATGTGACAATGAGAGACATGGGAGCCCGAGAGCGGGTTCCTGATGACAGACCACTATAAAGTGCTCTGGATCCCACAGCTCCAAGACAGGTGAAAAGGGTCACATGGGGCATATGGGAGGAAAAGCCTGTCAAAAATGGTTGGATCACTTCAAGTGTTGGTGGGCATCTTTCTTGTCCTCTTCTGAGGATTTATGGACAAATTATTAGACCAGGGCTCAGGTTCATCAAGCATTCCTCCATGGAATTGTTTTGCAAGTTTGACCAGGAGAAGGAAAACCAAGTTTTACAAACTCTCAGTTCCACATTTTAATTTGTTGTAGAATTCTTAGAACCTTATATAAACAATGCTATTTCAACAAAATAGAGAAAAGAGTATTACCTATGAGTGTATAACATGCAGTTTATACAGAGGTAAAAGGCTAAAAATACATTCTAGACATAACCAATAGAAATCCATTCACATATTACAGTTTATCTTCTTCTTCAAATGGATTATACACTGGTTAAATTCGATCCAGCACTTTACTGTAGTCTGCATCGTTTAGCCAGAAGGCCTATTTTTATTTCCAATGTGAAGGGTCATGCATCCATAATCAGTTACATAGGCTGATATTGTGGTATCAGTTTACATGAAATGTGTCCTCATCTATGTTTGGAGCAAGGGCATTACGTAAGCTGTTTGTGACAGTCATAAAATTCAAGGAAGCCACGATTTGGGTAAAATCTTTATTTAATTGGAGACTTGAGGTTTAATACACTTAATTACAGTTGTATTTCCTTTTTTGCCAATTCACTATCATTATGGCATGATAAGTTTAAGGCCAAGCAATGTTGACAGAAAAGTTTCTCTGGACTGGACAGATATTGGCAGAGAGATGGTGGAACATGAAAAAGAAATTGCATTTATATGGCCTTTAACAACTGTGACAGACATTAAAGGACTTTTGCCCTTTGGGCTTTATTGTTTGGATGGAGAAAATAGACAATGTAGTGGAAACTAAGGGAAAGATTGAGAGACAGAGGTGTGTGTTTCTGTGCCTATATGTGTGCATGCAGCCATTTCCATCACCTCTCACTCGAGTCCATGTGGTCCAAGCTCTGGACAAACATCTATCAGTGGCGACAGGCTTCTTCCCTTGAGCTTTCACTCCAGCACCCAAGTTGAACTGACCTGTGCAATCTTATCTGGACCCCAAGAGCTTTGTTTGCTTCTATCTCCGGTACTCATGAAGGGTGGGACGACACAAATGACCACTTCCCCCATCTCCTCCAACCCTGTCATCTGTGGATAATCTTGTCTAGCTTACAACAGTAAATGCTGCTGCCGTTGACTTGATTAACAATTTTTTTATTTTAACATGTCTGTGAGGATATAGACCCCGTGAGGATAATTTTTATGGTGAAACCCAGTCCTTGATTGAACCTGTAGCTCAATCAGTCGTGCAGAGAGTGACTAAGAGGTTGCTTCTGTTTGTACGGGAGATGAGCATTTCAATATCCACTGACATTCATAATGTGTACATAAAATCAATGGTATTTCTTAATAATTTAATGCTTAGCACTGCAAGAATGAGGGACTGACAATATTTCATAATGTTCTTTTGGGAAAGTCCAAGGTCCAACATGGCCTTTAATGTTAAACCCAAAATCTAAATTCTCTACTGTAATGACAAGGACTCAGAAGGTACTATATCAATTAAGACATGGGTCGAAAAAGCAGCCTGCGAACAAAATGCACAGTATAGCTTTTGATAGAGACGAAGAAGGAAAAGAGCTAGTTAGCATTGTAAAGTGCATCCAGAGCTTGTTTGCACATAACCTTGTGAAGCATTGCATGTCTGTTTGCATGCCACACAAACAAATCCGCTAATTGAATATGCAAAGACCAACGGTATGTCAAACACAAACACAACAGGAAACAAAAGTAGGACATCCGTGTGACTTACTTATGAAAACCACATGATAAACAATGTCCATCAGGGCTGTCAGTGGAAGAAATGAGCCACAATATAACATCAGACAAAACTGATAAGCAAAAATCTGCAAAATAATGATATTGAGGAATAGGCTAAGATTATTCATATATTACCAGTCCTCCGAGCTGGTGCAACATATTTAATGCTTGAAAAACTGAAACTTAGAATGAAATGAAACTTTCTTAAACAAGGTGATAATTCCAAACTAAGGCATTAAAGGCGACCCAATGGCAGTCCTGGCTAGCTCACCAGAAAACGAATATAGCAGGTCATTATGACTTGGCTGCTTCCTAGCTTTTCATAATATACTGCTAAATGAGATGAAAAGGTGGAGTGCTCGGTGACTCAGTGTCAGGCTTGTATTTGTGTGTGTGTGTGTGTGTGTGTGTGTGTGTGTTTTTCAGTCTGATCACTAAATTGTCAGGCTAAAATGTGGATGTCTCCTTTGAATGAAATGAGCTGAAATGGGGAAGTCGTCCCATCCCTTCTCATGCTCCAGCATGATGTAGCACAGGTAAGCCCATTAGCACGGGGAAAAGGTCACTTTGAGAAGTGGAAATCAAATACAGGGATTTGGACAGGGCCATTAAGCCACTGGGGCTATTAGTATTCATGCGGTGCAGATTAATGGAAAATATGAGCTCTACAGAAGGACCATAGTATTAAACTCCATAAGAGCTGATTTGCCCAACCTTCGACATCCCTGTTTTCCCACACCCCATTTCTATTCTCTTTTCTGTATTAATATTAATGGTCATTTTTTTCATTTGAAAGCATAATGCTGTGTGATTGCAGGGTTTTGAGGCTCACCCAGCTGCTAATGCTGGGTGAGTTGTCATCCAGTGGAATGGTAGCCATGCTTGGGATGCTTAATACATTAACATGCATGTTAAAACTTTGATTTTAGATTGACACAAAAAATCTTTTTTTTTTTTTTTAAACATTCTGTAAAATACCTTAACTAGACTGAAATCGGTATAAATTGATATTGGCTTATTCTGAGTAACAGACCTAGATTATGTGACTGTAAATTGATTTACTCAAGCATGTCAATGATCCGGTGGTTTATAATCAGAGTAAGTCACCTCCACATGCATGTTCTCACCGGTCTCACCTTTTTCCCACCAATTTTTCATATGTATTTTTTGTATTATCTGTTAGACATTGCTGCGACGCAACGAGTCAAAATTCTTCGCTTTCTCCACTGCAAGCAGTGATCCAAATGTCTGGCTGCTCCACTGTCTGTGTGAGAATGTCTCCTCTACTTTGGTTTGCTCCAGTCACATTCAGTGTCCCATCATCTCTGTGAAACAATGGGTTGACATGGCGTTGAGCTCATTGAGAGTTGACAGTGCAGCTAGTTTCATCAGCAAATAGCTTGACTCAGGGTCAGATTGGCCATTGGAAGAGGTGGAACTCCCAGTCCAACCCTGGCTTGACTGACCTTAATAAATGGACCTTTATCTTATTGAAAATTTTCTTTGTGGACCTTTAAGATTTGTATTTGAGAACCCCTGCACCCCTGCACTACATGTTATGCATATTAAAGTCACTAACTACATACATCAATGTATTAACATGAAGTAAGAATTCCAGATAAAAGCACCAAACATGGCACTGCATTTGTGACTTTTCTTGTCACTATCACTATAGCAACCAGTTTCTGTATGTAGTACGTAGAGGAAAAACACTGGATTGAGGATTCATCACTTTCTACCAGTGACCCTTTCCACTGCTCATAGTCAGAAATACTGATTAATGCAGGTTAAAAGCAAAAGTATTTGATCCATATTGCCAAACTATGCATATCTGTGACAGTTGCCACTGCTGGCAGATCCCCACCCAGCCGTAGCCATGCCCCTCCCTCTCCATCATCTCCCACCGTACCATCCGTACTCTGGCCCCTGACTCCCCCTCCCCCAACCTCACCCCCAGCACACCCTGCCTTCGGCTCCATCTGTCGGCCAATAACCTGCTGGAGCCTGCCATGCCGTTACTGCACCTGTGCCTGCCACCTCAAATAGAGCTGTTTGACGCATGCAGGCGGCATGCAGCCACACACAGGCACACAGTTTACCTCGAGACATATGTATGTGCATACACCAGCATACGTCCTGATTGGCAGGCTGAAGTTGTGAGCTAAAGACTATGTCCCCTTACCAATCTTTTTTTTTTTTTTTTTTTTGGTTTTTGCAAGTATGACGGAGAAACAGTAGTCTGTGTTGCTGATAAAAACTTTTTCATGTTTCAGCCATGATACATTTCCTTGACAGAAATTTGTATGAAATAAACATGTATGCAAGAGAATTAAGAAAAAAAAAGTTAATAAATAAATACAAAAGAAGAAGAACAGCTTATCTGAAGTGTCTACCATGATTTACTCAGTTTCTATTCAATTTGTTAGTTTGTAGTCTATATTCCCACATGAGGATCAGCTACAGGGATCTTCATGTAGGATTATTATAGTGCTTTATTTTCATGGTTTACACAGTTGGATATATTCAAAAGAATAAATCCTGAAAACACTGAGCACTCATAACATAAAAGAACCTGTTTTCAGGCAAATGTCAGGACCTGAGATCATCTGATGAACACGAGAGTTATAATTCAACACATATGAAAGTACAGCTTGTAAAGGTTAAGCATCTTAAAGCAAAGTCAAATTTGATGGTGACTGTTCTTTTTAAAGCAAGTCAATCTCAGACAACCCACAGAGTGATGGAAACAAAACTGACAAGATTCTTCAAAAAAAAAAAAAAAANAAAAAAAAAAAAAAAGAAAAAAGAAAAAAGTCACAAGTGGCACCCACACACATCGAGTTTTTCTTATCTTTCCTCTCTTTCTTAGCATGAAGCAGACAAAAGGCCACAATTAGTCAGCATTAGTCATAAATGAATAATTGATTCCAATTTGAAATTCAGATGAGGCCGTAGCATATTCCCACATGGAGGCTTTGGCACAACAAAAAGCCTGTCAGAGCAAAGATGTATGTTTAAGTAATGCTACAGGAAGCCCCAACACAGCCCCAGTGGTAAATGAGAGAACCTCACTATGTCAGCACAGCACCCCAACACACTCAGTGGGCTGCATCCATTTTTAGTGATAAAGATGTTCCATTTCACACAGACATCGGTGTAATAAACTCAGTTATTCATCTTTATGTCCGTGCACTGAAATGTTTTATGTACTTGCTCATCTAATCAGGATTAGCCCTCTCAACTCTCAACTATAAAAGTGCAGCAACAGTCCTAATTGTCAGGGTCTTTTCACATGAAAAGCTGTATTTGCGTCACAGAGAGCGATCTGCTTCGTTCTTTTCACTGTCTAGAACCCCGATACCCTGCGCCTTGGTCAGCTCGTGAAAGGGAGTGCTGACGTAGCAACAAAAGTCATCAAGAAGTGGCCAGACAAAACCAATATGACCGTAGATTATATGCCAGTTTACAATACTGGTTGCTGGCCTGTCTGCCTGCTGACATTTATGCAATTATCTTTCTGCCCAGATCATGGTACGATTTTAAAGTTGTGTTGCACAACTCAGGAAATTGCTCTACGTAGGTTATTAGCTTTTGGTTTAGCTTTGAGCACAGTGTCAGAATGAAAAATCTGAGCGATACGTGTCGCTCAAAGTGGCATGCCACTAGGATGGAAGCTCCCAATACACAAAAATGGAATGCCCAGCTCAGTGCACCGCTCACCGCTTGTCATGTGAAAGCATCCTCACCCACTGTTTCTCTGTGATGGGTGAAGATGAAGACAACGTTAGCATTGTCACAAGACTTCAGAACTCTGCTCTTTATGTCCCTACTTGGTTGATTTTTGTGTCTCAGCATTCAGCATGCTCCTCCAGAACCAGCTAGAGTGTGTTTACTGGCAGTGGCGGGCCTGTTTTTCAGCAATTTTCTCTAATGGCCCTTTTCCACAACAGGAAATGAGTTTCTCAGGTACTTTACTTGTGTTTTGATCACAGAACCCAGGGCCTCCATTTAATTCCTGAGTCACTGGTTCAGCTCCTAAAATCGTCCCTGCTCCCTACTTTGTGCTTTCTGATGGAAACAATTGAGAACAATCAGATTTAAGTTTTGCAGTCCCTAACTGATTGGTCAAACACATAAAACCTTCACAATGTAAAAGCTTGCATGCTGCTAGTATCAACAGGATCAGTTCTTTTAATATTATTGATGGTTAGACAACAATTTTGTCATCAACTTCCCAACTAGTCCAAATAAAGTAAGATAAAGAGAGTGTGTGGGTGAGAAAGTCAGCTCTGCTTTACCTGCAAAATGCTTTATTCATGTTATTAATCAATTCTACTGATTAAAATAAAGTTCCAGACATTTAAACCTCCATGTGCTATTTGCAAGTTGATGTTGCATAAGCTTATTTGAGGTCACAGGCAATCATATGACCTCAATGTGACCTTGAGTCATTTGAATTAAGGTGTGAAGTGGTGTGAAACCACCTGGGAAGGCATGTCAGGATGTTACTGTCAGGAGCTGATGAGTGATTGATGCCACCTGTCCAAAGGTGAAGCGCTTGTGAATATGGGGTCCCTTCCCACCAGCCCTGTTAGTACATTAGTACACATAGTATCCTTGTATATGTAAATTGATCTTACATGATGAGTGTGCACACATGTACACACAGTCATACAAATCATAAAATTTGTCAAACATGTAGCTCATATGCCTATGCACCTGTAAATATCTACAAGGTAATATAGAAAGTCCACATTTGGTATTATGGTTCCTGGGAAAATGAATCAAAATTGTATCTACATAGATACCTTTATTTTTAAACTGGATGGATTTGTTTGTGTAACTTTAAGAGCTTTGGATTTTGCACAATCACTTTTTAAATGAGTACTTGACTGTAGTTATTTATTGAAAAATAGGGTTGCCACTATTCTCTTCATCCCTGTATGCTGGGTGCTGGTATAAAGGCTTCTGAAATGAGACATTTAATGGCAGCGACATGACAAAGTAATATTTCTATTTGCAAACTGCTGTGTATCCTCAAAAGTGGTTGTTGACAATTTTGGCTGCAAAACTATCGTCTATTCAAAGCTCAAATGTTCCCTTTGTTGCGAGATGACCTCTCAATAGACAAGAAATCACAACTGTCAGCATTCTTAAGCTGAGTGCTTACCAAGTTTCAAGACAGAACCAACAGGTTTTCACTCAGTCTGATAAGACGCTAATACCCAGAAAATAACCTTGCCAGGTTACGCCTGTACACTAGCACTGATCCTCCACAACTGTAAATAAGGAAAATTAGCACAACAGGAGAGAAATAGGACATTTCTTGTTCTTTTTCATGAAAAATGGTATTTTTTCCTCTTTGCTGTCCTCCATGCAATGCTTTCCATCTCCTGTTACACTTTAATAACCGCTCTATTCCTCACTGAAAGGGATTTTTGCAGTTGCTTGTCAGATAAAGGCTAAGGTTTCTGCTGCGAGACAAAATCGCAGCCAAATTCAGTCATTTTTCTCTGTTGTGGAAGTGAAATCTGAATTCTCTGTAAAGAAATCTCCAGGGCATTTACTCCCTTTCATCCACTTTGGGTATTTAAATACTCATTGATATTCCATTGGTCAACATGAGGGCCAGTAGACCTTTTCCCCTCTCAGGATATGGGAGTAGCCACTTACAGATTGCTTCTGGCACTGGCTGATGAAAATTTAACAAAGCTTGGCACTCATGAAAAGGATTATGAGTTGTAATCAGGTCATGTTCAATGCTAATTGCTTTTGACATCTTGTTTATTGTCCAAGTAACATGGCAGTTTGCTTCCAAAATCCAAACACTACTCCTCTCTGAATTACTGCAGAGATCTGCGTTTAGATCGACATTCATCACAGGCAATGCTGATGAATGTCGATCTGTTAGCACAAATGCTTATTTGTGCAAGGACAACAAGTGAGTGCAGATCTGCAACACACTGAATTAGTGACTACAAGTTCAATGTCTATATACATTTTCCAACAACTTCATAAAAAGGTATACTTATTATTTTCTATTTGGTAACTACTGGCTTAAGTAATGCTAATATCATGTGTTAAAGCTTTATACATCAGTAAAACCCATGAATAACATTTTGGTTGGCAGGTTGTCAAAAAAATATTTTCAATGTCCCTCTCCCTGGCCACATCCTCCAGCTCTTTCTGAATACATGATGCATTGCTTAATCGGCTTATGGGGGTATGCACGCCAGGTAAAGAAATGCATGTGCAAAATATGCACGATTACACAGATTGACAGAGCGTTTAGATTGAGTAAATTGACTTACAACTGCATAACCTCAGTCTGTATTAAACCAATGTCAACTTATGCTCATTGCAATCTGATTATCATGATTACAAGCCAGTTGAAAAAAAAAATGGATGTTAACATGCTGACACATTACGTTCGCAATGTGGCAACCCAAAAGTTGTTCTTGTTCATGGTTTATTAGCAATATATAAAGCAATAAATCATTTGTTAACCCTTAATAAACTATTCATTAGTATATAGCATGCCATGTTAAAGATTTCTAATCAAATTATTGCAGTCTGTTTTTTCCAATCTGATTCCTTATCTGCACCTTTATTTTCCAAAGCTTTAAACAACCTTGCCTTAGAAGTTGGTGACCTATCTCACCAACAAATCTACCTTTGAAAAGCAACTGCTTAACTTATACAGCACTCTTTGTCCCCATTTGCAGCACGTTGCTCAAGAGCAATCTTAAAATACAGAGAAAAAAAAAAATTAGGTAATGTCTGGGCAATCCCCAACCTCCTCACCTCCTCTGTCAATCAATAGTCTCTTTCATCGGCAGGGGTTGAGATATCATTAATAATAGCTGACACGCTCCTATAGTGGTAATAAACTGGGGGAATCTGGTATGTAATGGTACAGTAATGGCACCTGGGCAGTGTGTTACACACTAGACAGCTGCTGATGGATAAACCCTAGGTAAATGGATTTGGGCTCATCCAAGGGAGAGAGCTCCTGCTTTCAAATTGACTCTGCTTTTGTGAGTTGTGGTGGGTGAATAGTGTTGGTACAATTGATGTGGAATGGAAGGGGCAGAAGGAAGTGAGCTTTTCAAACAGGCCAGTGGGCTGTTGGTGGATGGACATGTAGATTCCACTTCAGCCCTGACAGAGTGCGTGAGTGGGGATGAATGAGAATGAACTGGGTGAGTGCTAACTGGGGCATGTTAAGGCAATTGTCATCCCCCTTCCCTCTTGTCACGATGAAGAATGACTTCCTGCAAGGCGTGACATTTTATCTTAAAACATAGACCAGTGTGGACTCCAAGAGTGAAGAACTGAACTTCTGTCATTTTAGGGGCTTGAAGAATAGAGTATTATGTGATTGATTTTTAGAGGTGATGAGTTGTCATTTAGACAGTGGGAATAGAAGGAAAGAAAAAGTTGAGTAAAAGATGAGAGGTATTTTTACTCCTCTGACAAGCTTGAAATATGGTCTATTCTGGTTAACCAAAAGGAACACATACATTTCTACATTAGAAAGAATTCCCATTATTTCTCTCTGAGCCATGAAAATCAATTCTAAAATGATTGCTTTCAGTGACGATGGGGAGAGGAGAGAGAGAAAATAGTTGATGTGCCTTTGGTTGGTCCAATAGATAGAAATAGAGGTTGTTTTTCCTATTCTATTTTCTCACGAGAAATGGCCGAGTTTAGGAGCGTCTAACTATTTCAATTGTTCTTTCTTCATTTTCTTGTCATGTTTCAATGCAATTTCTTTGTTTATTTCTTAGCACAAGGGCCCAAGTATTAGTGCCTTGTATATTTTTTCGGCAATTCCAAATCCAGGGGGGTTGTTCTCTCGCTTAAACCTTTTATCACATTATGTTGATTTTGTAGCTTACAGCAAAAAGGTTCTCTCAATCCACCAAAAGTGTGCATTGGCTGTTTTTCATCGTCTCTCATTTAGTGAGTCATTTAGCAAAAACAATTTAAGCTCATCTGTTGTTTCACAGATTTAGTATCCGCTTAAATGATCCATTGCCACCATATTGATAAAACCTGAGCTATCAGGTGCTATACTTCACCTTGCTTCATCTATCTAAGGGCTGAAGCAAGCCATGTCTGCACTTAGATTATGCTCAAGTCATGAATGTTAGGACCAATAACAGAATCTATTTGCTACACATTGTCCTTTCTGTGCAGCTTAATCAGAAATGAATGTCAATGCGGCACTGAGGCATGCATGATCCAAAGGAAATGCAAATACTGCATGTGGTGCTGCATTATGATCCTTGTCTAGAAACCTCAAATGGCCATGTCGTCATTAACTAAGCCTCCTCAGACCTGATGTACCTCCTCGGGTACATCAGGTCTGGTGCTTTCTCTTAGGCACAATCACTTCCAAAAGCCACTTTCAGGCAAAAGAGGCAAGAGATGGCCAATTCACTTAACCGCATTCTTATTTCATGAGCAGCAGATAGATTTTCATGGCTTGGCCCTGCATGTAATGTGACCCCTGAATATAGATAGGAACAGTGTCTAAAATAAGCAATGGTGGAATTGCCTTCAGAAAGCCGCAGGAGACCTGAGTCCCCTTGGCACCCTCTTTGCACTGATACTCTTTCTATGACAGAATGGCTTTCAAAGGTAATGCTGAGTTCACTGAGGGAGTTGTGCAGAGGGTAATGGACTGGGTGTCTGTGCTCTAAATTCACCTGGCTTTGTGTGTCGAGCATCTTTGAGATGGTGCGAATGTTCAAGCATGTGTGTTTGTGTATGTCTACATAAGAGCAGGAGGTGGCAATGGATTAAAATGCTGAAGCCACATCTGTCGGAGTGGCCCTGGCCCCAGAGCTCATTCCACATATGCTCATCTATTAAAGTGCTGGTGAGTGACACCCTCAAGGAGCCATCGCATCTCCACCAAGGGGCAGCAAAATAAACGAGGCCCTGCCAGAAAGCCAAAAACTGATATAAAGCCTTCATCTGCGTAAAGGGATTCACACTCGGTTAAAGAGATTCTAATGTCAAAGCCGCTGTTGTCAGAATGAAGAAATTTTGTGTTATTTGGGGTACAGCAACGTGCACATGAACTGGGAGCACAGGAGGTTGAAAATAGTTTTGCATTGTCCAAGAGTCAGTCATTAAATGTACGCTTCCAGTCTTTTTGTAATCGTTCATGATTGAAAAAAAATCGTGAAGTGTGGCCCCACCTAAAACTGACCCCACATCTACAGTTTGACTCCCCATCCATGTGTACATTAAACATAAATGAGATGGACTCGATATCTCACTCATGGCATCACTTTGTTCACCACAACCACAGCTGCCTCTTTGAGCTTTCCTTACACTATTTCTGCTCCGCTCCATTTTTCATTCTTTTCATCGATGATTCAAGGTTATTACTTTCTCCAAAAGGACACTTAGGATGCACAGTGGTAATATGTTGACTCTTGGATCTTTGAAGAGGTTTGAGCGTGTTTCTAATTCACCGGTGCTATGGTTCACTACATATGAAGCCATGGTGTGCCTTTCAATGGACCTGAGGGGAAGACATTTATAAACTGCTTTGATCCAAGGGGAATTTGCCTTCTGAAGCATTAAGGTGGAGGGAACACCATTTGCGGTACTATATTATACATTAAAAATTGAGATGGACTGCCTTTACTCTGTTTGTGACCTCTATCAATATTTGATTGCAGTAAGCAGCAACTAGTAAACAATGGAGAGAGAAGGTCATTGAAAGGAAAGGTGAAGGGTGGGGCACATCAAAAGTGCAACCATATGCATAGCTGGAAAATGAGCGTGCTCAAAAACTTCATCGCATGCCAGCAAAGCCTGCTCCACCATTTGACCTTTTGAAGATCAGAAAGCAGCAAAGAAGCCAAAGGGAAGTGTGAGTGAAGGGAAAAGCCTCCCTGCTGTCTCTCCGGTTCATCAGCCGATTCATGAAACCTCAAGCTGGAAAAACAAACTCTTACAGGAAAAATTCTGCATTACTGCCCACCACTGACTCAAATCTAAACAAACTCTTTGGATGAGTGGCAAAACATCTTCAAATCAATTGCATGAACCAAACTACTGCTCGACATCCAATGACCTGGATGACTGAGATCATTGATAGGACATCCTGCAAATGCAAAAAAGCAAAGTTTGTATTTGAATGCATGCAGTTAAACACTTTTAGTAAAACTGAAGCAGATTCACCTCCAATCCATCTCAATTCCATTTGCTGGTCAGATGCGATACCCAGCCTAATCAATACAGCCAAAAACACTGGTTGTATATGACAGATCTCCAGTGAGGCGGAGTCAAGACAACATTTTTGTCTGACTAAATATTTGTTGAATTTACTTCATCCACAAGCCAAAAAGAGATACACAGAGCATACTCAATAATCTTAATGTCACCCGTAGAGGTAAATTTGAGAGAAGACAGTTTTATCAATAAAATGTAACCAATTCACATTCACATTCCGATCTCGAGTATAAGCCGACCCTCCCGATTTTGACCTGCAAATTTTGATTTTAAAGAAACCAGCATATAAGCCGATCCCCTGATGTTGTTCCATAAGTTTAGCAAATTACCCGTTTTTCCTAGAATTGTCATAGTATTCCTGTGATTTTCTGAAAATAATCCACATACCGATAAACATGATATTTATTTCAGCAGCTGATTACCGTAACTGACAGATCATGACTTACTGGCTGCTGCAAAATGTGCTGAATAAGATGTTTAGTCAGGAAATGTCTCATTCTAAGGTATGATTTAAACTATTTNAAAATGTGCTGAATAAGATGTTTAGTCAGGAAATGTCTCATTCTAAGGTATGATTTAAACTATTTTACATAGGTAGTGGTAATGGATAGGGTAGTATTTCCACCCCTGGAAATTTCATTCTCTGGGATCCGATTTGAATTACTCATGTATAAGCCAACCCCTGATTTGCGTTGTGAAATTTGGTTTTTAAAAAAAAAAAAAAAAAAAANAAAAAAAAAAAAAAAAAAACTCAGCTTATACTCAAGTATATACTGTATTTTTCCAGCATTTAACTTTTACAAACATGAACAGCCATTCATCACATACAAATCTGGTCTGACTCTGCAGCAATGTGTTGCTGGCAGCATTTGATGTAAAGTACTTTATGTTGTCCTAATATACACTTGATGGACACTGTTCTGTAGCACAAATGCTATATACTAACCCAAAATATCTAGGATGCCCAGGGCAAGCCATTATTGTGCTTGATGCCATGACATTCAGCATTTCAAACATGTTTTTGAACATGATGTTCAGGATAATCTGCACCAAGCTCACATACTGTAGACTGACCAAGTCACTATCATCTAAAGTGAAAAGGGCCCAAGAATGTTTAAGGCAGCTAAATAGACTGTCAGTCTGTCATATGTGATGTTATAAATGTGTTTGTGTCTATGTATAATAAAATTAGAGATCATCTCAGTAGCATGTGGAGAGGACAAAACAGAGGTATGGGGGGATGAGTTAATCATCTCAGAGTAGCTTCTCCCATCAACTGACAGAGACTTTAATCAAATTATGACCTTGTAAAGCATGCACTTGTCATTTGGGACCCTAATCTCTTCGCTAATGACTAATTAGCCCCATCACCTGTTCTTCTAGGCTTCCATTACACCCCTAACAAAGCTTTAAGATAAGTTAATAAACAAAAGGGGAAAACAATACTTCCTTTGTAAAAAATTTGATTAGTCAGACATCAATCAAAACCTGGGAGATTGATTATACGTAGACTGACAAACAGCTTTTTGCATTTTTTCATCTCTGATAAGAGAGCACTCTGCGGTGCTCTAGAGGACAATACGGATAAACAAATTCAGTAGCAGTAATTAGCAGAAAATAGAACCCTGAAAAGAGATGGGAAATGGTGAGAGAATATAGGACAAAGACGTCATCTTTGTGATAGGTTACAGTATACAGGAAATAATCTCATGGCTTTTTCTCATTGTGACTTCACTTTGCATTGTGACAAAGCCCTTTGGACTGAAGTGCCAAATGAGTAAAGCTGTCTTGTTTGTTTTTGTGTCAGATCTTGTTATGGATTAACTCATTTGGAAAAAAGTTGCCCTCAATCTGAGGTCACACACGTGCAGCATCCTGGCCTTTGCAGAGGATTCGCACAAGGGGACAGGAGGCTTTTGTTTGTGCTATCCAGCTGCACTACTTGGCGGCAGGCACACAAACAGGCAGTTCCCATTCATTAGGCCTTTTTATATCGGAGACACTTTCCTACTGGGGGCCCGAAGCATCTGCCTCCACATCAGGAGGAGTAAGAGCACAGGGGGAAAAAACAGAGAGAGGGAGTGGAAGAAGAGAGCAGAGAGGCAAACAGAATAGAGGAAAGACTGATAAATCTACTGCCGAAGTGAGATCAGATGCACAGAGGAGTAAAGAGAAAGAGAAAAAACTCATAGAAGAGCAGTACCATAGCCAGTACTTCAGTAATTTTGGGGAGTGTCTGTACTTGGAGTGTTTATATTTTTTGCAAATTTTCACTTTTACTGCATTGCATGACTGCAGTAAAATATATGTTACTGTGTTTTCTGATGCTTATGTAAAATTTACATTTTTCACTAGTTAACATTTTGTCCCTGCTCCTCATCCTCCAATCACAGGAACATCTGGCAAAGAATGAGTGTCAGATCTATGAATACCCTTTGCTGGGTATGCACTCACACTCTCTCTCTCTCTCTCTCTCTCTCNACACACACACACACACACACACACACACACACACACACACACACACACCTCAATGAGTAATCTAAGGGGACCCATGGGAAACCATGCACAGCTGTAATGCAACAGTATTGTTTTTAACACACAGCTATAACTGTTTTTACAGATTCTGTATCCGTGCTTGTGATTGAAGACTTCATCACACACAATAAAATGTTTCCAAGGTTTCACTTTGTTCAACATTCATAAATCAAATCACTCTGTCCAAAGTTTGGACACTTGATGCAACTAGTGCAGCTGAATTGAACACAAGTTTCACACTGTGAATTGCGGCTGTCGTATAGCAGATATTGCGGCCTTTGGTTCTTTATTTTATCATGATGAATGAGACATGCCACATCCCAAATGAAGATATCTCACAGGCCACCAATGCTGCCGTAATGAAGCACTTCAAAATGATATGGCCAACCCCAACAGAGGTTGTGCAAAAATTCATCTCATTGAATTTCATTAAGCTATATGCTGGCAGGTGCAAGGACAGTTGCTCTTTTTTCCCCCTCTGTACGTATAAATCATGACAGCTAGAGGATATCTGCGGGTTGTCCCAGAGGGCAGAAATAAATAAAACATCACCTATATCTTTAAATCAAATCTGATGAAAAGTGACGGGGAAATGTGTGGTAGAAACAGTTGAATGTGTCAGCTAACACTGTGTTTTTCCCTTTGGCATTTGTAATTATGACATAAAGTGGCATATGGTGGTTTGATCTACAGTTTAGGGTAGGCGGTAATAAAACTAAGTATTTAGGATGCATGACTGCAAATTGGAGACATGCTAATAGCCAGTTTTTTTCTCAATCACAACATTATCATTAAAACAAGATATCGCCTTCAGTGTTGTGTACAGCAGTGTGCACTCTTAGAATTGAAGAATTCATCAAGCTGCCAGAATGCTTGCCAACCACTGTCAACACTGTTTTGAAAAATTGGGCGACATTATGGAACTTGGATGGCAAATCAGCTTCATTATAACTGCAATCTGTGGAAATTAACATCCATAATTAACCTTTATTTATTGCAGACAACGCACCTCTGGCCAGGTCAGACAACCCATTTGCATGACATTTAATATAAAGTATCCTTGAATGCAAAGCAAGGACCTGGTATTCGTTAAAAACACTGCCTCAAATGGGAATCTAAATGGAAATTGTGCAGGCCCTGGACCCGAGAGGATGAAAATAACCTTTCTCAGTTGAACCGGCCCCAAAGAATACAGATACATGAAAGAGAAGGGAGGCTGTGGATACAGCAAACAAAATGATTACACATTTTAGAGCAATTTCTGGATCCTGCGGTCATAATCATTTTGTCGATAGCCTTCTAGTGTGCAGGTGCACTGATACAGATGGTTTTATGAAGAACCATTAAAAATAATCTCACTCATCAACAGGCCCAGGAGGGGCCCAACCCGGCAACTGGGAGATGCGCCCAGATGCCTACTTAGGCTACAGCTATCCCCACCCCAGACNCCCGGCAACTGGGAGATGCGCCCAGATGCCTACTTAGGCTACAGCTATCCCCACCCCAGACTCCCGATGTGGACCACCCGGTCACCATGGGAACACTGGAATAAAAGCTGTGGAGGTAGAAAGCGTGACTGTGTTTGTATATAGATGTACAAAAAGCACACCCACACCTGAGTTTAGCTCATCAGATGTGGGTGAAGTAGGAAGAGATGGAAGATATACAGTCCTTTTAGTATGTGAGGACCAGGAGGTACACTGAAGTTCGCACGTTCCATTGTTTGAATGAAGGTATGTACCGTATACTCGAGTATAAGCTGAGTTTTTTTTTTTTTTTTNGGTTTTTTTTTTTTTTTCAAATTTCACAACATAAATCGGGGGGTCGGCTTATACATGAGTAATTCAAATCAGATCCCAGAGAAAAAAAAACAAAAATAAAACCACCATAACTACACAGCTAAATAAGCTAAATAAGTGCTGTGATAATTACAGCTCATTTGCATAGTTTTCCTTACCTTCATCAATGCGATTCAGACAAGGAAGAGGAGTCTGGAAAACTTAATGTTAGCTAATGTCACTTACGGTAATCAGCTGTTTACCGGTACCGGTAAGTGGATTATTTTCAGAAAATCACAGGAATACTATGACAATTCTCACAAAAAACAGGTAATCTGGTAAACAAATAAATTGATGGAACAACATCAGGGGGTCAGCTTATATGTGGGTTTCTTTAAAAATCTGAATTTGCAGGTCAAAATCGGGGTCAGCTTATAGTCAAGTATATAAGGTAGTTTCTCATAGCGATAACCTTATAACTTCAATTCAGACACTGTTTTGTTGTGGCTCAACTTTTAGTTTGGCGTAAAAAAAAAAATCCATGTTTGACATTTTAACTTCACACTAGAAAATTTCCCTAGATCACTGAATAATTGGCTTGTTTCTCTAGTCGGGGCTTTTTGCAGTGGGTGCATTTGCCTTGTCTAATTTGTATTTATTAGAATGTTAAAATGGCAACTATGTATTTGTAGAGATGCAAAAGCCAGAGGAAAAAAAAAAACAAAAAACAAAAACTAATGCACACTGAGCTACAGCACACGCCCGCTGATGTGATTGTCACTTTTGGCTCGAGCAATTACAAAACTCTTGTGATATCCTCATATCGCATCGACATGTGCTGCAGTGAAGCAGTGCTGCAAAACAAGGCAGCCTGAGAGCGAGGAATTTTTTTGACGTGCTTGTCCTTGGTGGCAAACATTTGATGTGTTTTGATTAGACCGGTGGGGGGGATTATCAAAGGCTAAGAGAAATCAATGTTCTTTTAATAAAGAGGACTTGGGTGGGAGGGAGACAGACAGTTCTGTTCGTGACAGGGCCTGTCTCTGCCTTATCTCTTGCTTCTCAGATCCCCCAGACAGGCAAATATTTTAACTGTAAACACCCATGGCTCGACAGTCTGCGTGGGCCAACTGTCAGACTTTTCCACTTGCTACTTACTCACCTACTCTCTCATAAACTCAAAACACCTTTAAATACAGAAACACGCACACACGAAAGATAAAGACCCAGACACACATCATATGCTGGTATACACATGCAAACACTGCTCATGTTAAACACCTGCTGTGATAATTGCTCAAAGTCATGTGCACACACAAACTTGTGTTCACAATGCTGCTGCATGTACTCAGTGCTACTTTTAGCTGGCATCCAAATCCACCGTCATCCAGATTAGCCTGGACAAACCACCAGATGCTTCTGAGCCGCTAAGAGGAGAAAGATGTGAAAGGGTGCAATGAATTCCAGTAATTACCAACAGATTACATGGCATGCCTCTCATCGTGTGAGTGAGCCATGCAGGGCGGCTCACTAGGTTGTGAGAAATGTGGAAATTTCAGGCAAAGAAAGACAAATTTCAGACTTTGACTTTACTTAAATCTGCAATAAGCATTTTTTTTTTTAGCATGTCAGTTTGCTTTGGTGATGAATCCACAGCCACACCCAACTCTGCATCTTTTACCATTTTAGCTTATTTTTAGTTTTATGTTTTCTCCACCGCTATGCTATCCAAAAGGCAAAGTAACCTTGTGAATGATGAAGAAAAATCATCAAAGCAAGTGAAAGATATTTTTTTTCAAAGTTGGTGCTGACCAAATGGAGCTAAAAAGGACTTACATTCATCAGGTGTACAGAAATGCAGTTTAAATGGAATGGAAAAGTATGAAATAGTCTGTCATTTAATGATCAGCCTATCATCGATGCATGAAATGCATTTGAGGCGCCCTCTTCAAGTGCTAATCTCTGACCACTTCCCTTGGCTCATTTTTCTGGGACAATTAATAGTTTTGTATCAAAATAAACCATCTCTTATTCACTCCTCTGATGACAAACCATGCCTGCTACATCTACATCTCACTTTCTGACCTTCATCCTGCATTAAAATATCATGCAAATGACATGCAACCTTGTTCTGAAGGATTCAAGACTAAATCTTGTGGATCTGACAATAAGAGAATGCTTGATATCTGCTGAAATCCTACAAATAGCACATATACAGTACAGTATAGTGCATGTAGCGTCTCAGCTGCATGTCGAGAGATAAAAGCAGCCCTTCGACAGTGTGCTATATCCCCCACATACTGAACAGCCTCCTAAGCCATCAGAGGAGGTTTTACTCTGTCATCAATAAAACTTTGAGGTAATTTGGAGCTGCCTAAAAAGTTCATGCCACATTTTCATAGTCTACAAAAGTAGATTTGTTTCAAAAACTAATACAGCTGCTGTGCTGTGGAATGCTTATATTTCGTCTGACCTTTCCAGCTTAATTCCTTTTCCTTGCCTATCGGAT
Source organism: Lucifuga dentata (assembly GCA_014773175.1). Classification (NCBI taxonomy): domain Eukaryota; kingdom Metazoa; phylum Chordata; class Actinopteri; order Ophidiiformes; family Bythitidae; genus Lucifuga; species Lucifuga dentata. The sequence continues at coordinate 154,449 of VXCM01002757.1, forward strand.
CAAAATTAAATAAATGAACTACATTATAAATTTAAAGGCATTTCAATTAAAAATGTTGATCCCTTTGATGCTGCAGCTTGGGTGGTTGATGTGCTCGAGAAGCCACAACGCCTCCCCCCCCCATTTGGCTGGAAGGCCTTTGAGAGCCTGTTTACTTCAGATTANAAGCCACAACGCCTCCCCCCCCCATTTGGCTGGAAGGCCTTTGAGAGCCTGTTTACTTCAGATTAGGACTGCAGTCATTTCTCACTGGGGAGGGAGAATGAAGCTTTTCTCTGTCAAGCTTTGTAATAAACACGACTTGTTTTGCAAACTAATTATGAAAGGCTCCATCTAACAAAGAAGAATATCTGCTGTATGTGACTTTCTTGCAATAAAGTGATACAACAAACACGGTGTCTGTCGCTCCTGTTTTTCCTTCAAAAGTATCTGATGAAAAGACATCTGCAAGTCATCTCAGGCCCCCGCCCACTCTGAAGACAAGCCAATAGCCCTTGAATTAAGTCAATCATTTAGTTGTAACAAATTAATTAAAAGAATAATTAAATCATTAACACATTAAATACAGCAATTAGAAATCTTGTCCTACATGAGTGAATTTGAGTGAATTTAATGGGGGGAAGCAAATGAAGCAATGCAGTGTGCCAAAACCTAATTTTTATTTAATATTTTTTTCTCAATAACATACACTTAGGGGTAAGAAATGGTTGACTGATAGAAAAATATCACCTAAAATTTAAAGAATAATGTATCTCAGACCTCATGACACATTTTAATCAGGCATAAGAATACTTAAATCTCAATCATGGATGTTCTATAATAACTGGGTTCAACACAACTGGTCACTGTAATGACTCCCACTCCTCTGCCCGCCCCTTGTTGCCTGGTAACTGCAGCATACCCTCAGGGAGGCAGAATGGGAGAAATCGAGGGTCAGGAGGGCATTGAAAAATAATTTTTAAAAAAAAGGCTTCTCTGCCCAAACTACCCGCTGGCTTACAGAGCTCTGAGGGACTGAGGACTCGGCCAGAGCCTTTCCCCGATAGCCAGCTAAGTCACATGCAATGCCATGCCATGGAGATGGCTAATTCCATGCTGTAATACCCTGTCAACAGACATGATTTTCTAGTTCCCAACCTGCTGATTTGAGCACATTTGAGTAACGCTGTAATGTAGCTGACAAATCCAGCATGGGTGACACGGACCTGCAAAATCCATCCACTGGTGTAACATATGAGGACTTTCAGGGTAATTAGCTACAGTACAGCAGGATGACTTGGTTGCTTAAAGGAAATAAAGACAAAGCCGACCTGGAAGAGCAAACCAAGGACCAACACTCATGATCCTCTCACAAACATTTGCCTTGCTTTGCCTGGCAACTGAGGAAGATCTCACTTCCACGTCTTCTCCATTTCACATATTGCATTATTTGTCAAAACATCCTTCTATATATTAGGGATTTAACGGATCAGTTGACTACTAAAACTGCAATGTGGCAGTAATTTGACTTTGACCAGCAGCACCAGATTAACAGCACTTAATTGGTCAAACATCAACGCCTTATTTCAGTCTTTGTTTAGCTTCAGCAGTAGTATTGAAATGTTCACACCACAAAATCTGTTTTCTCCAGTATGTTTACATGCTTGTAAACCTGTAAACGCCATCATTGAAATCTATATAAATCGATGTTGATGTACTCTAACAGACCTGCAGTATAATCTAAGATTGAAAGTCAATTTACTCCAGCATGTAAACACTCCATCAATTTGCAATCAGAGTAGGGATTTTGTGCATGCATTTCCTCACCTGCTCATCTTTTTCTCATCAGCCAATTAAACAATGCGTCATGTATATTGAATGAATGACAAAAGTTTACTCCGCATTTTTGCTTTTAATTGAAGCGCAGGAGATGACTCATAAAATATGTCATTGTGGCTCCACCAGTTTGCTGTAGCTCCACTTATGTTTTAAGTGATAAGCTCAAGCCTGTTTGGGGTCATGTGAGGCTGATGATTGGCTGTTTGCTGCCCTCCCCTATGGTTTACTGGTTATGGCCACTCCAAGATGGGGTAAAATTGACCAATTACAGTTTATCTTCACTGCAGGATGCACAGTGGCCAGTTGGCACATAAGTAGATACGTTTGAAGCAACACACCGCTTTTCATGGTTATTTAACACATAATGACATAATGAGTCCTGGGGAGAAGCTGGTATGATAGTGGATACGAACACAGGTAGCGATTGAGCACTGATGTGTGTGTGTGTGTGTGACAGCGAACAGAAAACCAGACAAAAAACTGATGGAGAGAGAGTTGGGTGCACATTATCTTATGAAAGCATTAAGCAACGCTTTACTTTTTTGTCAAGAGTTGGAAACAGCAGAAGCAGCACCGGCAGATCTTTTCTTCAGTAAAAGTGCAAATCAGGTCATTTCTCTGCTACCAACAGACAACAGTTGACATTTTCCCACTGCTGTAACATCCCTGTGTGCAGCAATAGTCAGATTTCGATCAAACGTCTCCAAAAAAGCCTAATGTGAATGCCTTGACAGCGGCTGGGTTGCTAAAGTTTGTAGATGGAAAAGCAGTCCTCTGTTGAAACTCTTAGCAGAGGAAATCTCAATATAATCACATTGCAAAGGAAAGTGTCTCTGACAGGGCACACGCTGCCTTTCACAGGCATTATTCTAAGCCCGAGGTTTTTATTCTCTGTGAGACAAGTTCAACCTTGCATTATGAGATGTAAAAAGCTCTGTGCACAAGGGAAGAGGAGCCAGATATAGTAGGCGTGCAGCTACGTGCCGACTCCGGCAATGCCATCACCTCGACAGCAAGGCAACATAACCATAGATCCCTATGGGCACTCAATACCATCAATGGTCTATTTGTGTATACATAACGAAGTAGAATGAGAATGATCTCTCAAATCGATCCTCTCTAGTCTAAATATTTTTAGAAAGTCATTGATTCTATCGGCTAGCATGTTCTGGGAAGCATTAAGAGGCAAATGTGTCTGTCTGTAGCAAGGGGTGAGAAACAAAATGCCGCGATTTGGGATGTATTGCAGCTGTGGTTGAAACAAAGCAAAGAAGGCAACATATTCTGTACTAATGTATGAAAATAGGGGTTGTCAGAATATATACAGGTAGACCTTGTAAACTGTATATGGGACTAATGCCCCGGTTTTATCTGGCTCCTGTGTATGAACTCTTATCAAATGGTTACCCCTGTGAAAATACATAGGCTGCGACGTAATATTGAGTCTTTCCCAAACACATTGGATCTTGTGCGGCAGTTCTCCATGTTATCTCTGCCTGTAACTGCTGTTTGTTTAGACGGAGGTGGTCTGCTGTAGGCAATGTCACAGCAGCAAGCCAAATCAAAAAGCTATCACACACTGTGTCCGTATTTCTACACACCGCAAGGGCTGTCCAACGCTGAGAATACACACTGACAACAGGTTTAAAGAGTCTCTTGCACACATGTGCTGCGTGCTGCAAACATACACAAAGAGCAAATTTCCACAAGTTTCTCAGAAGCCCCTCAGTTTTGCTAAATAGTGCAAATGAATGCTTTACCAAATTGATCTCTCCGTGTGGTTAATTTATTGTTGCCTTTTTAATCAAACTCCTGCAAATTAGCACCACCCAACATTAAAATGCATAAATAATGGATTCTAGAATTTACCGTCTTTAAAGAGAAGGAATACTGAGATTCTAATTGCACAGAGTTAACTCACAGCAAAGCACGTGTTGAGCGGGATATTTCTGGAAAATGTCTGGGTGCCGATTTCACAGATATCCTAAGAGATAAGCATCACCGCAGCTAATCATACTGCAGTGAGTTTCATACCTAAAACCAAAGTGCTTCTTACTGAAGGAGTTTTAGAACATCAAAGTATTTACTTTAAAGAAAAAAAAAAAACACAAGATACTCTTTTTAATCACAGTGCTACTGGGGCTCTTCTTTAAAGCTACTGGGTCAATTAAGCCCTCATGACTAGAATTAAGAGCTACACTTATACATTTACCATAATCTACAAACTGTAAAAACAAGGGATATTTAATGCTAAAGAGAACAATGGCTCAAACACATAAAATGACAATGTTTTGTCCTGCCTTTAAACCGTTTATGGTGGCACACTGCAGTTCATTGTTTGATTATGCTTCAATGACCAGAAGCCATTTGTGTGACAAAATACTATTAATATGCTTATGAAGGTCCAAAAGGGATCAACAAATTTGAATAACATCCCCTAAAACTAATGTATTCAGCATCTTTGAAGTGTGCTAGCTGTACAATGTGGGTTAGATAAGGACTTTCAAAAGTCTGGATGGAGGATTTCTCATGCATTCTTTGCTGCTGAGCTGCGTTACTCCATCAAAATTCCAATAAGACAATTCTCTCCTTACACTTTATCATTCCTCACAGAAACTTCAGTGATTTTACCCAGTCTAAACCATTATACTCCCAACAACACACAGGCTATTTAGCACCCTCAGCATTGCATGATGGGAAGTGAACCCGTGACTTCAGCATAACTAGAAAAACAACAGCTGCATGAGCTGCATGATGATGATGATCATGATACTCTGTTACTATGTTTACATCAAAAACAAGGGATGGGAGGAAAAAAAAATCCTCATTCCTAATATGTCCTCTCTGGCCTTGCTGGGTATATTCACCAGCAGCTCTCTGCTGTCACTAGTGGGATTTTAAATGGGTTCTTATGATAGATATGTGAAGAAAAATTGAATATGTAGTGGGTAAGATACTCTGAATTGCCTATAAAGCAAAAGGCAATGAAATGAGCTATTATCTGAAATATGTTTTTATTTTATGAAAAAGCAATTTACCAGCAATCCTAGCTGTTTTGCATGATACCAATTATCACTTTGCTGCAGTTATTCCCTGGCCAGCCATCCCACATTAACAGAGACACAGGATGTTCCCCAAAAAATGCATAATGAAAAATGTCCAAATCCAAATACACCAACAAGATAAAACCAAATGAACAGCAGCAAAGGCAGATCATTGAAAAGCTACACCAGAGCCGTGTTTTTTGTCAATAACTTTAAATAAGTTCCTGCAGCACTGGCTGGGTAAGCTGCAGACCTCATCTCAGATCTGTGTCAGAGAAATTATTTCACTGCCTTTTCCATGCACTTGCGTCAGTTCTCCCTCGTTGGTTTGATGATGGATGGCGCCTTTTCCATGCCAGGCACGCACACTTACGCAGATGCGCTGGCGCAGGCCCGCCACAAAACACCACGAATCATTCTGATGTTGCTCGATTAAGGAGCGAACGCCCCTGCGCAACAACGACGCAACAACCTCTTAATGCAAATGTGGCAAATTTTTAGTGAGCAGTAATGATTTTGTCAGGAGATATCATAGCGGCTCATTGGAATGCATGTCAGATCATAATCCATTTGCTGGGATGAACACGAACACACACACACACACACACACACGCACGCACACACACACACACACACTCCTGTATTTAACTGGGGTGTCATTTGTGAGGAGTATCGTCTGATTCATGGCCAGAAATTCATGGGTGTTTTCATTGACAGCTATGGGTCTGACCCCCTCCACCCCACCCCCAAACATGCACATGGACATGCGCACGCACATGCACACACACACACACCCAAGAGATGCAAAATGTACATCTCTGAGCAGACATCAGTGGTTGTAAAACTGTAGAGTCGTAATGTTTCCCAGCCTTGGGGGCTTATTAGGAGGCATAAAAGCTGCATGCTACCTTCATTCATATTCTCCATAAACACCCTGCCACATCACGGATTTTTTTGCCGCCTTCCGACTCTGGGCAGTTGGAAAATATAAGCCTCGCCGCCACTATTTTGTGCTGCATGATTGATTTGCAAAATAGGCCTGTAGTGGAAATGTATCTGAATAAGGCTAGGATTTGCCTCTGTGTGTAAGCACAAATTGCAGTGTCAGATCTCCGTGTGGATGTTGTTTGTCAGGCGTAAACTCAGCATGGCGGCAATTTTTATTCCTCTCTTTACACCAGTGTGTGTATAATCTGCAAAAATAGGAGTTGTCGTTGATTATAGTTGGGGAAAGAGGAAAAATCTGGCCCAAACTGACGTTTTCAACTTGGAAATTCTGTTGAATAAAAAAAGCACAGCTTGCATGAGGACAGAATTATGCATTCCCCTACACTACGCAAAAGTTCGGCATAGGAGAAATCCACTGCAGCTCAAGTGCAGACAATTACGGGGGCCAGCGTGCCATTGTGGGAATCTGATTTTGCAAGTATTATCTGGGTTTGAAAACAGGGCCGGGCCACTGAGATCACACCTCTTATCTCCAGCTTGGTGGTGTTGAAGACAGCCTGAATTACAGCTCCAGCCTCTTTCCCAATTCAAAACTAACTGTTGGTTCAACTTAAAACTAGGTCGCTCGTGTTACATGACAGGCAGGGGGGAGAGAGAGAGAGAAGAGGAAGTTTACGTATGAAGCTGAGTTTGTGTATGAAGCTGAGTTTGTGTGTGTAAAATGTGAGATCTGCGGAAAGAAAGAGGAGAATAAAATGAGGCACTACTGAACGAGGATATGAGGGAGACAGAAGTGGAGATATGATGGAGGGATGTGGTGCAGAGAAAGTGAGTCTGCATTGTGTGGAGAATGAGCTCCTCTGAAGCTACAAGTTATTTGGTTGTCCCTCCCCCTATTGCTGCTGCCCCCCCCCCGCTCTCTGTCCTCATCCTCGCAACACAGGAACATCTGGCTTTAAAGCAGCCCAATAAAAGAGCCACTGAGGCAAGGAGCGAGAGAGCGAGAGAAAAGGTGTGAGAGAATGTATGAAGGATATTCAGACAGCGAGAGATATGGAGGCGGAGGAAAGACAGTGAGACTGTGTGTTTGAGAGCTTGGGGGCTGTCATAACTGCAGAACTGAGTCCCTTCAAATGACATCCTTCACCAAATCATATTTCACACGCAGATACAAAGGCCACACCACATTTAGAGCTCTCCATCTAATCCCCTGCAGGGAAGGCAAAGGCTCCCCGGCTTCAGATTCTCCCTCCTATCATAAATGGCCACTTGCTAACAATGTGTCTACATTTGCAGTGTGCAGGAATGGATTTGCATGTGTATGTAATGGTATCAGGAAAGTTTTTAAAGTGAATATAGTCAGGGTTAGAGATGTCATGGGGGGATAAACCTATTGTGTTATTTTACTGTTTAAATTCATAATACTTATATTGAGAAGTATCAAATTGAAAGTAGCTGCATTAATAGGACGTACACATTTTTCCACGTTTTTATTTTCCTTTAAGGATCTATTTTAGGGATCTATTTTGATGCCGTTCATGTGGAAAAAAAACACATAAATGTAATCCACATCTACTCTCCCACATTCCATGAGTGAAAACAGGCTGTTTTTAGGTAATGTCGCTTTAAAGCCGCTTCCGAAAAAGGGTGCTCTGTTCTGACTGGTTGACCACAACATGGAAGATGTTGGTTAAATATGTACTGGCTAACCTCACACTTTTATAACTAGCTACATGTTGATGTCATCATGCCTCAGAAATTAGAAATTAGGCAAAATCGAAGTGTTAAGGGCTGTTTAAGACTTTTGGGTTTGTCTTACAAGATGTATTTTTTTGGCACAAACCTCAAGTTTTTCGACTTTTACATTGAAACCGACATAAATCGACGCCAGTATATTCAGAATAATAGACCTAGATTGTGAGATTGTAAGTCAATTAAGGCTTTTTTTGACTTGATTGAGGTACGGGCAGAAATCTGAGGATGGTGTGCACATAAAAATGTACTGTCTGATGGTCAGAGTCCAGCCTGCTTTTTATTCATCAGCTGCCAGCTGCACTATATAACAGCAATTTCCAACCAAACTGACACATAATTTAAAGGAAAACTTTATTGTCATTTTCCTTTTCTACAGAACAACAAGTCTGAGATGACTTGTAAAAGCACTTGAAAAAAAAAAAAAAACNAAAAAAAAAAAAAAACGGGTGACAACGGTAGTGGCTTGACCACGCAGCTGTCAGATTAATGACAGGTGTTTTTGACAGCTACCTGTCAAGCAGCTGGTGTGTGTGTGTGTGTGTCATGCTCAAGTCACAGTGTGATCACTGTTATTTGCAATGCTGAGAAGGTTTTGGGTGAAAACCAAGCAGGCTGCTGTTGATTCAACATGACATTAGGCCACTGATTCAATAATGTTTGCCAGGTATGGAATACCAACAAGCCCAAACAGCTTCAAAGTAATAGATGAAAAGATCATATTTGAGTAATTTTAGTCTATATAGATAAAAGTGGTAAATATTTGACACCCAGCTATGATTTCAGTTGCATCATAAGGCTGGAAATCCTTCAAATCCAACAGGCAGGAAGCAACAGATTTCTTATGCACTAGTGCCCCGCGCCTCAACAAACCCGTCTCCCAAAGTAGGTCAGCATGAACCAGCGCCTCCAAAAATAATAACAAAAGGTGAACCCCTTCACTCTCTCAGGGGTGAACGTGCCGCTTTTGTGCAACTCAGACGCTTCCACTGCAAAAAGTGCCATATCAGCAATCTCCAACCTGTAGGCATTATACTAGGGCATTTTAAGACACAATATTGCATTCAGCACGGGATGGTGTGGGGCGGCTGTTGTAAAATTTTAACAAGACAATAGTGAACACACACACGCACGCACACGCTGTAAATATGCAAAGTTTTGTCAGGAGGCACTGGAGCTGAAATTGTAATGATGTTAGTGTGTGACGGGGGCCGCGGCGAACACCGAATGTGAGTGTGCCGCCATTGCCTCATCCTTTTTCATCAGTGTGTTTTCCCAACCCGAAAAGTGAGTTGGAAAACACAGTGTATTCCTTTGGGGGTGTGTGTAGCTTTGAGCAAAGTGCACTTCATCTACAAGACTAAGTTAGGGCACTGTGTATCACCCTCAGCACAGGCACGGCGTCCTCACACAAACACACACTCACACAAACACAACATGCCCTTCCTTCGTCTGTGATTTTCTCTCTCTCTCACACACACACACACACTGTCAGTATTTGAACAGAGTACAGCACACATGATGCCCTGAGACTAAGCTTCATGCACAGTTAATGTCTCTCCTGTCCAAATGATTAACGTTACCCAATTCCCATTCCCAAACGTTGCCCAAATTCCACTCTCCTCCCGCTTTACCTTCTGTGTTGCGCACACTCCTGGGCTTCAGGTAAAAATAGCTGCTCCACCCCTGTGCGTCACTCCGTTCATCTCTGCCTTCACCGAACCCGCCGTCCCTCTGGTGGCGGGGCATCAGACCTGGGTGAAATAGATTTTTTTTATAAAGAAAGAAAAAAGTCTTACATGTTTGAAGTGATACAAGTACAAATTTTGAAGTGTGTGTGGACATGAAGAGTATACAAATTTGTCTGTGGTTTTTCTGCTTTTTGACATTTATATGAATAAAAACAACAATATAATGTCAAAGCATCGCTAGTAGGGACAAACCCATATAGAGCATATACTGTATATCACCCAGCTTTATGGAGCTCAGGCTGTTTTTGCTCATTGTTTATGGTTCCCTAGTTGCATATTTACTGTATATTTTAGACTTAGCTGCTGTCATCAATTTCTGATACTTGCTTCCATTAAAATCTGAAAGCAGACAAAGGTAATGATTAGCTGCTGAGCACAAAGCAAGATAAAGACCTTGAGTTTTTTTTGTCAGGAGTTGGTGGAAACAAAACTAAAATGCCAAAAACTGAGTAAAGCATCATCAACTTTGTAGAAAGCTTTATAGTAGCAACTCTGCAGTCAGTGAGTGAATGGCTGATATGATGTTATGCAGACGCTAATTTTAAAACAGGCCATGGTGGCAACATGGCAGCCATGTGCTGCAGTATCAGTTTCAATTGTTCTGAATGTCAGGCACAGGTTTAAGCGGTGTCATTCAGCCGCTTTGACAGTGAGCAGGAGCCATTGCCAGACAACTAAAACATGATACGCAGCAGAATCAATTTTGCTGGACTCCTTCCTAGGACGGTTCATTCTAGAACCACCAGTGTTATCATATGCAGAAGGCTGATATAGATACAGATATAGATATGGTGACAAATTAAAGGAAAAACAATGTAACGTGTCTTAAAAAAGTCTGGCATGTTTTGAGTGGACTTGTCCCCTTAGAGGGAAAGGTCACAGCAAATCAATATAAAGTTATTCTGATGGGAGGGGTTTCTTCTTGGATGACAAAGCCCCCATCCACAGGGCACGAGGGATCGCTCAGTGGTTTGATGAGTGTGAACATGATGTAATTCATAAGCTATGGTTTTTGCAGTCACCAGATATCAACCCGACTGAACACTTTCTGGAGATTTTGGACAGTTGCACAGCGCTCTCCATCATCATTATCAAAACACTAAATGAGAGAGAAGAATGGTCTTCCATCAGTCCATTGGATTTCCAGAGACTTGTGTAACCTACTTCAACACTTTACTAAGAAACTGTATGTGGGTTTTCCTTTAACTTATCACCAACAAGTGTTACCTAAACACTAGACTCCAAACAAAACTCATCCATTTCATTATATTTCACTATAATTTCTGTATAAATACATATGGATTTGGGAATCCAAATTAGGATCATAAAACTTTTAAACAACACAAAGAACATTAGCTGTCATTGAGTATCAGATCCAGTAACAATTTATTTCAAGCTGTATCAGATTTCAATGCATTGCAAAATATTGCATTATAGAGCTTTAATGTAAAAAGTAAAACATTTCATACAAACTTGATATATAGCATATCAGCATTTATTGCTTTGTGTTTGTTTTAGAGGCTCAATGCCCCAAGTGGTCACAAATCTCTTTATTCATGTACCTTAAACTAATTTGATCAGAATTTACCTTTTACAAGTGATGTAAAACATTTTTGGAAAGACTCCCAAAATCCTTGGCTGCCATGTCAGCGGTAGGACTGGATGGGAAGTTGTTGCCCGGAGCCAGAATGCACACATTAGCAGTGAGTGGAAGCTTTCCAGCATGGCGTCTTTTTATGTAATGCAATAGGATCTGCTGACATAATCCAAAAACCAAGCCGTGCAGCCAGCAGCCTAACAAGTCCGGTGATGCAGGATCTCGAGCAGAAGTCAGTAACATTCTGACCAATTAGGAAAGAAATGGAAACAATTGTTATTCAAAGTCATTTTACTAACTATAATGTCTATGTTGAAGCTTCAGAATGTCACCATAACGCACCGTACAAACAGCCCTTAGGATATTTTGAGAGCAGTATCAAATACAAAGAAAAATTTACCCCCTCTAGGTTAAAAATAGTTGCCATATGGGTAATTGGATGTACCCTTGTGCTCGTCTTCCAAAAATCAAAAAGAGGATCACAATTTGCATCAGCAAACAAAGCAACTGAAGCCACTTTGGATTAAAAAAGTTGCTTCGCCTCCATTCAGAGTAATTTCAGACACACCACGCTTCAACACTGATGCAATTGGCTGTAAACTGCAAATCTGTGTTTTGTTCATGTTGGTACTGTGGATCAGATGGATTAAAGAAACTTGTTAAAGTTGGGGTGTCCTTATGATGCCCCCTCCTTTCCCCATCATTTGTAAAGTATAAGGAGATGACAAATATTTCCAATTCAAGGAAGTTTTAGCACAAATTGGCTGGAACTACAAAGTTTTTTCTTTTATATCAACCTGTTTTTTTTATGGATTCTGAATCTGCATGTGCATGAAAAAGAAGCACATTTGAGACAAAAAAAAAAAACAACTAATTATTACAAAAGAATTCTTATACGCTTGGCTGCTCAGGAAGAGCAGAGAGCAGATTTGATTAAGGGAAATAGAATCAGATTCTTCAAGTCATGTTACTTTGCCTTGTGCTTTAGAAACAAATGGGTTGTAGCAGGAGCATTAAACATCTAAAAATGGTATGTCAGGATAGTATACTGGCACACCAATACACACACACACACACACACACACACACACACACCTCAAAACAAACTACCAAAAAGAAACCATAACGAGGACAGAGTATTGAAATGCCAAAATGAACCAGAGCTACAAAATTACCCATTTTTCTGCATTCCTGCCTTCAGATGCAAGATAACAGACAATAAATTGCAATTAAGATGCTTCATTTGAATCCATTGTGGTGTTTTGTTTACCACTAAAACTAAACCATAGTTTGCGGAACATGGGTTGTTTCAAGTTTAAACCATGTAAATACAGAATGATGCTAATGAAAAAAAAATCTGATTTGGGCTTCAGAGCCTGGAGTGTAAATGTAGCCTCAGGTTATTGCACATTTTAGAGCATTCTGTTCTTATGCCAAGAATAATTACTTTTCAACACGTAATCTGAATATTGTCTGTTATAAACACAATAAAGCAAACACAATGAAACTTTGCAAGCAAAATGTTTGTCCCCACTCTTCTTACTGCTTTGTATTCACAGATTGAGGGTGTAAAAAAGAAAGATCAAATAACCGATGAGGGATTTGGTGGAGAAAAAAAGGGAGAAAATTCAATTGAACCCAGCTGAACATTAAACCCAGAGAAAGTAGCAATGTAAGACCAAACAGGGACTTGGAAAACTGAAACAAGAATTCCAATTTAGCCACACAAATCTCCAAAAGTAGTGCGAGCCCTCTGTGGGACTACCTGCTGTGGAAAAAAATTAAATTAAATAAAAAAAATAAATAAATAAAAATCACATAAATGCAGAACTTACTTAAAGATGCATTTAAGGGCTTGTTGCTCAGCTCTCAAATGAAGGGTGAAATCACACCCCTGGATAGGTTAAATATGTAATTATGGAGAAATGCTTCGATATTTCCAGTTACAAGTTTGCAATATAAGCGCAAAGTTGTGATTCTAAACTTTTTTGGGAGATCTGGATACTCTGTCACATCAGCTGTGTGGTGAGCATGTGGGCAAGCAGCCATTCTCCAATCAGCGCTGATTGAGTCCAGGTGCATGTTTGTCCTTCCAAGTGCTACAGAGCTGAATTGATCCTAATTCACTCAGCAAAATTGTTCAAACTCACCACAGCACTCTTGAATTACAGTATGTTGCATTTTATATGCAAATGATCCACAATGCCACAGTGCAGACATGCTGCTCATATACACTGTGTCCTGCATTGTCCTTTTGCGGTGAACGTAGCATCCTGCTGTCCTTGTATCGTGTGTCGGTACGCTATGTACCTGCAGCAGTGTCACAAAGCAGATTCCTGCACATTCATTATACTTTGAAATGATTCTGGTTCTTCTTAGAATTAACCCACAGCTATCCTCAGTGGGAACTTATTAACAAATTATGACAGTTTCTTTTAACAAGAACAATAAGAATCTTGCCTACTTATGTACAGCCCATTGTAGTCTTCTCACATATTTGGATTGTCATACATTATGTCTTTAGACAGCTCCTATAATTCTACTCACTGTAATACAATTGTTTCTCCTCTAACATGACTAACCGATTTGTCACATTTAAAAATAGCCATTCGTGAAATGTGAAGACTTCCCACAAACTTCCCTTTGTCCTACAAGTTATTGCCCTGTCTCTCTTTAACAAGAGGCAGGCATGCTTGAATGGAAGAACGCTTCTGTCCTTCACACTGTCTGATTTGCTTAGAGAAGGCGCTCACGTCTAATACTAATCTGAACGGCAGCAATGGAAATCTTGGCTCACTTTCAGAGGCTAGATTGGGCCTGGCCCAATGACCTTCTCTTGGAGAACATGGAAAGTTTGCCGGCTCAATATGTCACGGCCAGCGTGAGCTTAGAAAGAGAACAAGAAAGGAGTGATTAAATGGGTTAGATCTGCAGCCGGCTTTGGTAGATGTCAGGAGGAGGAGTGCAGCTCTGCTTGTACTATGAGATTATCGAAAATTGTATCAGGCTGAAACTTTCATTGTGGGTGCGTCTAGCTTTTCAAAGCATGAGAAAAAGAATGGGAGACTACTTCTGATTAGAAATATTTCACTTCTAATTTCACAGGTGATTAATCAAATACTATTTGTTTTGTCACTCTGTGCGGATAATATTAGTGAAGCCAGCACATCAAAAGAAATCAATATGAGAAAGCTACTGTATCATTTTAAAGAATTAGTCTTCTAAGAGTTCTTATAGGATGAGAGGAGATGAAAATAGTCCTCCTGACATAAACATTGGACATAATTACAGCAAGTGCAGTAACTGTTAAGCAAATTAGCCTCACACAGGAAGTTGAAACAAAGTGTTAAAACAGGGTTAATTGAATTGTAAGCCTTGTCACAGAAGATTACCAAGTCCAAGAAACACCACTTTAATTGCGTTATTATCATGTGGATTAAGGCATATGGTATTTTCGTCCAGTAATTATAGTTTGGCTGTTTGTGCATTTTAATGCACTTAAGTTTGATGATTTGAGATGATTTGTTTTTTTGTTTTTTTTTTGGCAATTCATATACAGAGGAAAGTTTAAGTCCAAAAGGAATCTGTAATACTCTGGGATAACAATGGCATTTCAGCTGTAAGTGTACCAACAAAACAAGGATTAAAAGGATATATGAGTGTATGAGAGGTAAAAATAATAGAGACAAGACTCAATGCAACATGGTTATTTTTTTTTCCATTTCCAGGTCATGGAAATACCACTGATTCCTTTAACCTGTTTAAACATTTGCTAAAAGCTGGATAACATTATAGCTTTTGCAAGCTTGTATCATGTCATGTTGTAAATCCTGCATGTCTTGGCTCTCTCACCCCTGCAGCAATATGCCAAACTGAGAAAAACAGCAAACTCACTTGATGAGTTTGCTCACTTGATAAGAACTTGATGTTCTTATGCAGCCTGTAAAATGACCTATTTGTACAGAGGAAAGACAATAACATCCCACTACAAATAAGCAAGTCAAGACAATATGTCTTTTCTATTCATAAAAATGGAATTATGTGGAATATGCCAGAAAATGCTACAGACCTAAATACCTTCCATTCATGTGATAAGAAACAAAAGAAATGGCTTATCACTGGCCAGACTTGTGAGCACTAAATTATAATTATTATAATTTGTCCTTTAATGAAGTTGGTCTGACGGTTCCACATTGAAACAGTGACAAATGTCATCTTATTGGATTTTTATAGACCTTTTTAACTTGTAGCCTTGGACAACAGACTAGCATTAGTCTTCTGGACTAACTCTGGCCCATTTTTGTTTTTTTTTTTCTGCTGATAAATGAACGTTGCGTGACTGATAAACTAATAATAACAAATCTCCGCCCTCCTTTAATGCTCCCTCCCAATTCATCAATTATGTAAAAAAAAAACAAAAAAAAACAACTTTCAAACAGTCCCCAGCAACCAATTATTGGTCACATCACAAAGTATAAGCGATAACAGATTATTTTTCACTAAAAACCCTCTTTCCCCTGCTGCACAAATGAAGCTCATTCTGCTGCTGCTGCGACTGCTGAAAATAATCATTATTCTGATCATTCTGAGGTCTTTAAATGGAGCGATGTTGTCGGTGGGTGTACTGTATATATGAAGTGACTGAAGTGACTGATTCCTTGTACTATTTTGCATCTATTTGGGACTTACTGCCTTGCTCAAAGGCACTACAGTAATGGCTTGATTCTCTGCACTAATTACATATTCCTGCTTCTCACATTCACGATTGGTCAGAGTTCACCATTCTACTGAACCGTGATGGAGAGAGAGAGAGAGAGAGAGAGAGAGAGAGAAAGAGAGAGAGCACAGTTTTTCTCTCTTCTCGAGCCCCCTTTGTGAAGAATGCTTGAATGGAATCGCTATAAAGGCTGGACCCAACTCGTATGAGACATTTTGCTGAATGACGACAGTAACATACATCTATCTATAGATTATCTTAAGCTATACAGTAGAATGATGTCAATGCCAGAATTAGAAAGTACCGATAACTTAAGTGCATTTACTACACTTTTTTCTGCAAAACATTTATTTCATGACTGCAATTTTCTTCTTCTATTTTATACTTATACATTTGTGCATTGTAGTTAAGCAAGCACTGTGGCTCAGTTACTCACTTGTGTACTCAAAAGTATTAACAGAATGAGTATTTTATTTTGTAAACTTTACTGGTAATGCTACTGCTAATGTTAATATTAATGTTAATACTTTTACTGAAGGAAAGAATTTAAATACTTTCTCCATCACTCAGTGGTGCAGTATTTGAGAGATCTGATGTTTATTCTGAATATTCAAGCTGCCTAAAGTTATTTTGTAATTCAGGTCTTGAATTACTACTTTATAGTACTTGATGTTCTTATGCAGCCTGTAAATGTTCTTATCCAAACTGTAAATGACCTATTTGTACAGAAGAAATAAGCATATTTGATTTGTCAGTATTTTGACTGAAGTCATTAAGTACTTAAGTCATGGAAATTATGCTAATTGTTATTGATGCTACTCAATGATTGCCAAATAATTACCAATGATATGCCTCTCACTTCATCACATTTACATGTTGCTCTCTACGCTCGCTCATTAGCAATGGTCCTATAATGCTGGGCCAATCAGGATCTTTTCTCACCACCTGCACACATGAAGTCCTGGGTGGGAGGGTNGGGGGGGCGGGGGGGGCAGAATCTCCACAGTGGCCCACAAAGCAGACCTGCAGCCCTGTCATGTCGAGTCAATCCTGCTTTCTCCCTCTCTCTCTGATTTTCTTTTCTCTCAGGTGAGCCTCACTCAGGAAAACCTGGCTGTCTGCATCCAGAGAACGAAGGCTCTCTGTCAACCAGCTGTCCCTGCAGTCACGTTCAAGATTCATTTTTCTGCTGACGTTCCTGCTATGTGGCAGAGTGCCGCTCCCCACACTCTAAAAATGCGTGCCGTGGCCTGAGGAAGCACAGCAGTTTTGGTCAAGGGACAACATGAACATGTCAGTACTGATCAGTCAGTAACTGATCAAAAGGATCGGCCTCTGGAGCTGATTACTATTCTAACCCATTAACAAAATCTTATGAACACACACAAAAACACACAATTGCACACACTGGAACACTGGAATCATTTAGGTTTGCCTTTTTTGTTGTTCTAATTAATACGTTACGTCTTGGGCACACTCGAGGTAATTAACATTGTTTTTCACCAGCAACACACAGCAGATGGTGATTGAAAATAGAGGGATGAGTCGCTCAATCAACCACCATTTGTCTGTAGCCATTAATTATCTAGCGAAGAATACATTCAGTCCCTAAAGTTGATAGTTTGGGGAAAAAAGAATACTGTCCTTCTGTTCCTCATTACTCTTTAAAGCAGAAACTGCTGAAACAAGAACGCCGGATAGGGAGACTGCGATTTTTAATAGCACTAGTCATTATCTTCTCCCATAAGGTGGCATATGATAGAGGGCTTGTAGGGGAAAAACAGAGCCGACAAAGTCACGATTCAATAAATGGACACCAAACATCTACTGGTTCGCTATTTTCTGATTCTTTCAGAACTTTCAAACATGATAGGGGACAAAACTCGTGATCAGATGAGAGCCATCAGGTCATGGGCATCATGGTTGATTTCCCATGTGACCGCAGCAGCAGAGCACCACAGGCCACATGACTTGAGCCATCAGTTCTTGTTTGTACATGAAATATGATTGGAACAATGTCGTCTTTCCTGCAGCTATCAGAGACACGATATCATGATGTTTTAAGATTTAGCTTCTACCTCAAATTCTGCCAAGTCTTGTTGGTTTCACTTCACCAGAATGCTGCAGGGCCATCAAAATCTGCCTGGCAACAGATTACACACTCAGCTTATATGCAATCTTCTAAAAATAAAAAGAGACAGAGGGAAGTTCACGCATACAGGAACCTTGAAGAGACACTAGAGGCGAGTTGCAACAATCCAGCATCATTTCTTTGATATTATTTTATCATTGCCACCAGCTTCCTAATCCTTTGTCTTTGAACACTATAATCTTATTTATATTCTCTCTCTGCCAGCCTTGAAGTGAGTGATAATCAGCGTCACCTAACTTTAATTATTGTAATAGAATCAAAGATAAATAATATCAGTCATTTCCTATTAAGAGAGAAAGGAAAATGACTTTTTCAGTAATAGAACATTTGTTCTCTTGATATATCATGCGCTAGTCAAAGAGGAAAAATGAGTTCTTAATAGTGAATTAAAGGTAGGGTTGCTCATGTTCCACCCCACGGGCTTTAATTATCTAGTCTCAGGTATGCTAATCTTACGATCAAAAACTGCTTTTCCTGCATCCTGAACTGCTTGCATAATAGAGAGGCAAGAGAGGACTTGAGTAAAAGGATGAAGCTTTAGATCATCTTTACACAGGAACAAGGTAGAATCGGTTGCTTGGGTACCAGATTTCATTTAATACTAAAGGAAACAAAGCCTCTTGCTTGCATTTTAAGGGTTTCAGCTGCATCCAACACAGCAACCTCAGCTCAGCGCCAAATAAAATACACAGCTATACAACTCTCAGCAGCAACATCTTCAGTGTTTGTCCCACAGAGAGCCTGAGCCCATCAAACTCCATTATCTCCAAGGCTACCACTTACTTCCTGCTGAAGCGGAGATAGCTGCTTATCTACTGGTTAATAATAAAAAAGACACATAACAGATAAAAACAGCCATCCTATCGTGATGGAAAGAGAGAGGTGGGGGGAAAAAAAGCCGACAGGGAGCAGAAAGATTTCCAGGGATGGTTTCATTCTGTGGAAAGGGCAAGCAGAAGGAGACCTCCCGCTGTAATGCTGCAGCCAAGCTGAAATGAAAGCCAGCCACTCTCTTCTCCGGGGCTAAACAGAGGCGTTAATAAAAAAAAAACACAATCAGACCCCCAACCTTAAAGTTTAATGCACATTCTTCTCATATTTCTCTCTATGCCGGTTAAAAAAAAAGACATGGTGGAGGCTCCCAGTGTGATCCCAGCTCCCAGGCTAAGATGTGTGTGCGTGTGTGTATGTGGTAGCGGGGGGATTGTTATAATCATAATGAGGCAGCATTGAATATCAAGCGCGCCATCAACTCAATGTAACTCTCCATCGTGTTAATGAAATTGTTCCCCCTAACTTTTTAATTAACTCGCAGACTCATGGTGTGGAGTCAAGTTGTGGACACAGACAAAGAGTACAGCGTTCTCTCCCAGGTGATATGAATATCAAAGAGGGAAGTTGCACGGAATTAAGTTGAGTTTCTTTATTAGGGGAGAAACTTCAGAGACAAATGTGCTGAGGATGGGCTTGTGTCATTTTTGGAGTGCCAGTCAGCTTTCTTTCAATACTTTGATATGAAGGAAGGGAGGAAGTGATGCTAAATTTAATTTGATTCCACATTTACAACATAAAATATTCCTTTAAAGGGGATATGTTTTTGTTATTTTCCCTAATTTTTAATAATGTAATATTACATTGTGGAGGGAGTATATGTTGAACATTGTCAAATTTGACAAATCTGGTAAGTCAAACTGAACTGAATTGCCCTGAAAGTCTTGTTTCTGCTTGGTCCTTTATGTCCGTATCGACATGTAACACATTTGAATTTGCCTGCCGACACGCCTGGTTAAACACACCCATAAAGTGTAAAACTAGTGAGTGTTTTTCACCAGATTAAATATTTCAGTCTGTGGGTGCTGTCAGCTCAGGCTTGGTGCAACTGACCAATCAGAAAAGAGCAAGCTTTTCCATAAAGGGCCTTAAAGAGACAGTACAGTTTTAAACTCCATTTGCACAGCCGACCGAATAACTATACATACAATAAACTATTTACATAAAATGAATATAAAGTCATGTTTTCATTCAAATGTTTTTCCACTATTAATTATTCATGCAATATATACACAGAAAGTTGGCTTTGCTGTGATGTACATGAACTCTCAACAGCATCAGAAAAGATTAATAATTTGATTTAGCAGTCAGCTGTTAGACCCTGTATTAAAAGAACTTAGTTTTGACATTACGTTCTAATCCTGTGTATTTTGAACTCTTTTTATCTTTTGATCACAGATTGCTGCAATATTATTTCCAGGTATGAAAAGTGTAAGGGCCCTTTACCTGCCTGCATTGGGCCAGGGCTCCCAAACTCCTACGTCCGTCCTTGTGTATAGTGGCATTGCAGCAAGGTAAAGTAGAAGTGGATAAGTGTTTTTTCCCCCGGATATTAAAGCATTGTACAGGTTTCAAAATAAACTCCTAACCGAAAATAAGAACATGGAAATCTGTGTTTTCAAATTATAATCACGACTGAAACTGGAATAGTAAAAGGAAGATGAGGTGAAAGAAAACTGAAAGAAAATTTCCTGCAAGTTTTTTTCAAACACATTTCCCTTTATTGGCATGGTGAGGCTGATGAGAATTGCACATAAAAAATAAAATTCACGAGAAAGTCATACAATAGGTAGAACGACAAAGGCATTGGTAAGGACTTGGCAGAAGGCAACGTGGATAGGACACAAACTGGCAACAACCCGAAACGACCCCCCAACATACACACATCCAAACACACACATACCTGCCAAAAAACACAAACTCAGACATACATACAGTACATTTGCTCATACTCATACACATATTGTCCTTCCAAAAGAAACATGATTACCCAACAAACGTTTAAGCAGTGGCAAATTCCTCAGTAGGTCACATTATTAAAAACTCCTCCACAGTTGAAATTCGAACCATAAGGTGTTGTAATATATTGCTACTCTAGGCAATTTACAAAGCATTTTTTATTACAGTGATTAAAGCCACATCTATCAAATGAGACACGACACCATTACCCAAACGCTATACAGACAGCAAAAAAGTTAAAATATGTCATCAAACACAGGTAAAGGGAATTTTGTTTTACCTTCCCTCGACTAATTTTTGCCTCTTTGCATCATGGGAAATTAGCTGTTTCTTGTCTCCGCAGTCAAACTCCATGAAAGGTAGCCTGTGATCAGCAAAGCTTTCATACAAAAGATTTCTCTTTCCTCTGATGGAAGCCGGTTCTCTCATTATGTGGCTACGGGATATTAATTGAACCAGAAACTGCAAGGTTACCTTTTATGTCACATCAACGGTGCTGTGATATCTGGGGCTGTGAGGCAGTGAGCAGGGGGCTGGTTTGAGGGGGAGTGGGGAGGTGATGAAAAGTGGTGCGGCATGCGATACATTGTGGGGTAGTTTTCTCCAGGCTTATAGGATGTCATTCAAAAGCTGCCATTCTGACAGCTGAGAGGCAGATATCCAAAGTGGTGTAAGCTGTAATAACCATGCAACCACACCACAAACAGTTTCGGTGCCAAAGTCAACTCTGCACGTTTCACACACGGGGGGTNCAACCACACCACAAACAGTTTCGGTGCCAAAGTCAACTCTGCACGTTTCACACACGGGGGGTAAAGTTGCACAGATGTCACACTGCGTGCATTACAGTTACACTGTCTCAAATACATATTAAAGGGACGAGCAGGTGGGAGCGGGATATTAAAGTGTTTACCACAAAGCATAATGTCACGGTGCTGAAACACTGGAATGGAGTCATCCTCGCTACCAGAGGCTGGGTAATGGGTCAAGTCCAAAAATCACACAACAATAGGAGCTAAAATACAACTCTGAAAAATAATTTATTGCTTTTTATAGAGTTTTTTTTCTTTCATTTATATTATCATTATTACCAATCATCTTGTAATTATTGTGACTATTATTAGTGTCATCATTGTGTATATATTTATGTATTTTGTACATCAAATACAAGATCTTTAAAAAATTCAGGAAAGGAAATTGTAAACTTTCGTTTGGCATTCACATAATCAAGCACGTGTGGAGCAAAAGTGTTTCCAGTGACGCAAAAAGAATTCCTGTGAAAAAATAATTTTATTGCTTCGTGTTCTGCTGCGTGGAAAGAAAACCAGATCTGATTGGTAGCTGAGAACCATTGCTATGGAGACGAAAATCGTTTGATTGTTTCTGAAAGGCATAGAAAGTAATATTAACCTCACCAAAATGTTTATTGTACACCCTGTCTCATGATTGTAAGTTAAATAACACAAATCAAAGGACAACATAAATAGCAAATACATTTTATGAGGTACACCATGAAGAATGGAGTCCATAAATATGTTGATTCAAATATTAAAATAAATAGATAAATATGAGTTCTAGTGATTGAAAAGATTTGAACGCAGATTCCTCCAAATCAAAACCATGAAAAGCAATTAAATCAAATTGAGTTACGTATATAGACTATATATATACTGATTGTTTCAGAAATAATAAAAAAAGGGGTACGTTTTTACACTCATGAAAAACACGTTAAAAATGCATCTTACTGGTCGTATAAGCAAAAAACACTGATTGAAAACTTTATAAACAGAGAAAACTATACATGGTTGACTGTTTTTTTCCCCAACAAAATAACTTAAAAAAGGACATTTGTTCACATGCTCCCTCAAAATGAGCAGACACATTTTTTCTTTTTTTTTACAATCATGTCATGTCTTCTAAACATCGTGTAGGTGTACAATATGTTTTACAGTATTGTAATTACTACAGATCGACATTCTGAATTAAGAAATTTTGTCCTCATCTTTAAAAAAGGCTGCATTTTACAGTGCATAGCTGTAACAAATAAAGAACTTTATCCGATATGTACAGAAAACAAAAATATTCCTTTTTATATTTGTAAATACACGGCTACATTTCTCCTTAAAATGTAGACAACAATGTTACCTTGAGAATTTTCCCTCTCCGTTTGTAACGTAACACCAGATTTTAAATACAGAAAAATGAAAATCAACAGCAAACAAAAAAAAAAAAACCTGGCTGAACAAGCTGCATGTTTTCACCCCGCAAAGAATTGTGGGTGTTGTAGTGCTTGAAGAAAAAAAAAATCATGAAAGTTTTTTTTTTCTTTCATTGATCAGCAGTAGAGTGCACGAAACCCGTGCACCAGTTCTGAGGGTTCACTGGCTTTCCCAGAATGCAATGTCTCTTCCCAGCTCTTCAGCAGCTATGTTCATGTAAACTTTATTTTTGATATATTCATTTATATAGATATAGGTCTATAGACTTGTTTTTATATACTCTACGATATAGAGTGTAAAACTTCTGGTAGTCTCGTCATCAAAGGAGCGAGAAACAACCGTGAGGTATCAGAAGTCCCTCTTTGTGACAAACCGCAGGTGCTACTCAACTTGTTACCTTCTCAGGCTGTGCTGGGCCTCCCTCAGCAAGCTGTCAAAATCCAAGGAGTCATACTTGCTTTTCGTGGAGGCTGGATCAAAGTCGTCTGAATGGGAGTCTAGAATGGATAAGATTTGTAGTGGTTAGCGTCGAGCACAACGGGAGGTCTTTGAAAATTACAGAGGAGAGGAGCTTCACCTTTGCTTCCTCTTGTCACAGAAAACTGGAGATCTTTGCGCCTTTTCAGCATTCACAAATGAGACCTCCGAAGGGGGCAGCAGACACGCCAAGCGCTTTGAGAAATGGGAATGACCATGGCAGCCAGGAGATGCTGCTTGTGATCTAATGCTACGGCCGAGGTGTGGATTCTGTCACACTACACACACCTTGAGGGATGAAAAATAAACCTGTGCTCTACTTAAAACTAATAGAGTCTGGGAAAACAAAAAAAACAAGCGATTGCGCACAAGTGAGCACCCCCACTCCCTATTCCCCCCAACTCCCCCTATCCCTTTATCCTCTGCTATCAGGATAGGGAAGACCAAAATAGCCTCTTCCTGACAAAGAGGCAGCGGAATGAAGGACTTTTCATTTCAGTGGACTGATTAGTCAATTTTGGGATAATGTCTATCCTCAAGGCTCTCAGATTAGCAACTCTTTCTGTGTGAGTCAATTTCTCATCATGTCCTCTCTTAAAATGCTGATGGCTTCAAGCATGTGCTTTCAAAATATATAATAACTATATAATAACACTTCGTTTATTCAAGAAAATGCTCTTCCTCTCTCCAGCGACCTCTTGACCCTCTTGTAGCACAGCATTATCTATGCCTGACCTTGCATATTGCCGCAGATACCAGTCAATAGCTATCTTATGCCATCTTCAAATGGGGATGATCTTTTGTGGCTGTGCAACATTTAACATAATGGAGCGTCTCTCCCTTAAAGAGGCCCTCCATTTCAAATACATGTTTTTTTTCTAATTCCTTCCTTTGGACGTTTGACTTGATTGATGCATGAGAGCTTGTGATTAGAAGCTGTATTCTGCTGAAGGACAAAGATTTCTCTGTTCTTCCCTGAATCTGTGCTGACAATGTGCATGTATGGCCACAGTTTGTGACATCGTAAATGATACCAGTGATAGCAAAAGATAGCATAATCATAAGCTTGATGACTTTTTTATTCAGCAATTGGTGTGGGCCGTGTGGCTTTGTTAGGCACACGGTAAACAGACCAACGATGCTGATGGGTGTGGTCACATTTGCATATTTGTAATTATGGAATCCTTAGTCAGCAAATACAGTTACATGCATGTTGAAATTTTGATTATACCCAGATGAAGGCAATAGATGGATTTTTTTCAAACATCATGTATACACTGTAATTGATTTATTCGAGCATGAAAACGTCATAATCGGAGTAAATCACCTCCACATGCATTCCTCACCCGGCAGACCTGTGTATAGGCTTCGAGCCTTGGAATATATGATTTTTGTGACGAAGGCACAAACGTGGGGTATTGAATGCAATTACCATCTGATTTCACTTATGAGAGGAAATACGGCAGGTGAGGAAATGCATGCTTGGAACACTTACATGACTGTAAGATGACAGAGCGATGGACATGATGGAGCGTTAACATGCTGGAGTAAATTTCTGTCTGCTACTAGGAGTACTCCAACATCGATTTATGCTGATTTCAGCCTGATCATCGTGTTTTACATGCTGTTTGGGGGAAAAAAATGAGTTTTTGTCTTAATTAGACTTTTAAACATACTGATTGAGAAAGAAAGAGTAAATCTGCATTTTTTTTGATTGTAGAAAAAAACATACTTGTTCAAATTTTACTCTTTAATGCAGAGTATTTTACATGTCTGCAAAATGTGACTGGCAGGGATCTTTCAGTTTTAACATGGTTGCTCATAGATTAGCACCTTCATCACTGTTCTATGCAGTGGACAGTAAGAGCAACATTTTCTCTTCACATGTCCAAAGTGGGGCATCATGCCTGAGGGAAAAGTCTTCATTTCATTGTTACCTTGCATTATTTATGAAATGCGTCACTCAACCTTAAGCTGCATGTTTTTGAGTAAAGAGATCTATGCTTCATGTGTGCAGCCATGTAGAAGCTACCAAACACTGAATCACTTAGTTCAAATCTCTGCTTTTACAGTGATTTTATTCCAGACAAAGAGAAAAAATAAGTAATTAAGCTCCACCAGAAGCCTAAGTCTCATCGGCGCCCCATCAAGGTTCTACTTCGTTTCAGAACTGCAACAGCTGGCAACAGATGGAGCCTCGCTCTACAGTTGTCCCCACATTCCTCTTCCTCAACTCATCTCTCCTCTTTTCTACCACATCTTTCTCTTGAGAATTTCAACTCTTCTATCTTCTAGCTTTCTCCTTAATGCCTTGCTTTTCCTATCAACAACGTAGGAACACAGACAGTAACCCATGTCCGCAATGAGTAATGGAATCTGCCTCGTATTCCTGAAGATACTGTGGCTACTTTCCGCATCAGCAGAGGGGAAAAGAACTTCTATTCCTGGTGGCAGACACACTGATCCCTGAATTCTCTTTGCCCTTTTGAACCCTGAATGCCTGGTGGACACGCTGGTCTCCATAATCTGAAAGCTTCACTCAAGCCTCTTTGCTGTCTTGTTTTCCCTTTTTTTTATTTTCTTCATTGATGGTCCTTCAGCCATATGACAAACACACAAATATTGCATGACTGCGGGGGAGCTGATGGAACGAACAACAAAGATGCACTTACCCAAGTCTGTGTAATGTGATTTGCAGAACTGCTTTTGTCCGCCAAAGCACAGTTCGAACTGAGGCTCATTTGACCTGCGTAAGGTGTGTCCATTCTCAAGGGCGGCAAAGGCGTCACAAGTGTAGCGGTACGTGATGAAGCCAAAATTGTCCCTGGTCAAAAATAGAAAAGGAGTCAAGAGTGGTGCAGTGGGGCGACAACAACAAAATAATGATGTGCAAACTATTTATATGCAAAATAAGAAATCAATGAAAGTGTCATTTTGGGCGCCGTAGGCCTAGAAGAAATGCTTTGAGACTGCAAAAGCCCGATCTTGCCTTAGACCTCAAATAGTTGCATTGACTTTGATTCTAATTCCTAATTATGATATAGATGCACACACATGCAGAGTGCTGGGGCCTTACCCATCGTCCCTCAAGTTCACTGCACATTCTTCAATCTCGCCAAATACTTCAAAACGACACTTCAACTCTGCCCGGGTGCAGTCCGACCTCAGTCGCCCCACATACACCACCCGTCTCTCCTCCTACTCATTAAGAGGAAAGACAGAGCAAGAGAAAGAGATTAAAAGGGGAAGTCTGTCTTTCCTTCTTTTCGTCTTTCTTCACCAAGGCTTAATGAATTGGTCTTGATCACTCCTGTGGATACTGCAGCTGAATTAGGGCCCCTGATTTGTCCCTCCTCTGTCCGTTGCATCCCTCTGCGACTGACTGTCACTTGCTTTCTCTTATCTGATTGAGTTGCAGTTTGGATGTGCCTTCAACCTGCTGTGGCACTACAATTCCTCTTTCTCTCTGCAACTCATCAGCCAGAGGTGGAGTGATTTTTATCAACAAGGCGCTACATCTTAAGTTGGACTACTTCTTCTTTTGTCTAAAAATAAAGCTGTGGAGTGACTCAGCTGTCCGTTCATGTAAGAAAAACTGGTTTCCACTTTGAAACACAGCAAACAAGCGTGGCGGCTAACTGAAAGATGCTAATAAGGATATTCATATCTGCAGAGAGGGAGCATTAAGAGAAGCAGCAACGAGCCACAGGGCAAAAAAACACGGTGTTCCTTGAACCTCAGAGGACACGGGGGTCATAGCAGAATAATTTAGGAACAAACTGCACCGGGCTGCAATTATAGCTTTTGAGTAATTTAATTGCATCTGCTAATCATATAATACAGCACAAGCCTGAGGCTATCATGTAGCACTAGTATTATTTATTTATTCATTCATTTACTTGCCATTACTGGGGCAAGTTCACTGAGTTTTGAATGCCGTCTTGAGGATTCTGATGACATGTATGTAAATCAGTTGCTTGAAACTCAAAGCAAAGTTGACCTTTGCCTCTTTGGACTTGTATAGAACAGCCAAGAAAATACAAATTAACTACAATTTACAGTTTTTATGCTTTTTTCCACTCTCTTTAATGCCTTCATGCTGTTTAAGACAAAAGTATTTGCTGAATTAGGGGTTTAGTTGCTGACAGCTGATAAATAGGCGGCTGTTTCTTGATGGCACCCTGAGGGCTGGCTGTGCGTGTGTGAGTATGTGTGAGTGAATGAGGCAAAAATAGAAAAAGGGAGAGAGACAAACGGATTTTACATCCCCGTCCTCCTGAACCATGCTTGACAGCTTGAGCTTTACTGCTCCTAATTGTCCATCTCTCCATCTCTGAAAACGTGTGCATGCCAAGCCAGGTTTGCTTTATTGCATTATTTAATGTGTGCTTCGTCAATGGGTGGTCGTGACGTTACCTGCTGGACACCTGAATAACTTCACACTGAGACAAGGAGAACAGAGGCGCTGGAGAAATATGATACTCGCTGCTTCAAACTGAATTTTGAAGCACACAGAGAAAGGAAAAAAGAGCCTCACAGCGAGAGAATCAGTGCCTTTTTCTTTTTTCCTCCATTGCTGTTTTGCTCTCCCAGTTTCTGTTTTCCACTATTTTAACATTTTACCCCATGGTGTGATTAATGAGAGTCGACAGTATTTCCAGACGATGGAGACGTTAAAAATACACAACCTGGAGATAAAGAGGAAGGGCCTGTCGCCTGAATCATTCAGGAACTCACTTTGTATGTATTCTTTCGGTAAAGAGACACTGTGGCAGTGGGCTAGAGGCTGTTTCATTTAAAGTGTGTGTGTGTGGGGGGGTGTGTGTGTGTGTGTGGCCCTATCGACGGCAGCAGGAAGGACGTAAAGTCGAGCAGAAAAAAGCAAACAGAGGAAATGAAATGGCAGGAGTGTCAGTTGACTCACTATTGCTTTTTGCCTTTGCTTCTCTCGCTGCTCGGCCCTTTCGAACTCCCGCTTCTCGTAGTCCTGGCGGTACTCCTCCCTCTTCAGCCTCTTGTGCTGGTATTCCTCGTAGCTGTCATACCTGTGGAAGATGAGACACATGACATCACTGTCCTCTCTCATTCTCTGAATTCCTAACCTTCCTGTTGACGTCTGTTAAAGACAATCACGTGTATTCACCAAGGAGTAGCCCCATTTTCTTGTGGCTCGTGGCTGAGAGGGAAGGATGGGAAGGGAAGGAAACGGTCACGTTAAGAAGACATCTCTTTGTCGCTATGATTACAGAACCCGTAGCAGAGGCTCACGGGAGTGCTGGCGAGCAGCACGGTCGGGGAGCCAGGCAGCTGCAACTGTCAGCACAACTTCACATGTCATTACTTTCTGCTTAGTTAGGGCTTCATCACAAAGGAAAGTGCAACTTTCTCCCCCAGCCTAGACTAGCACAAGATGTGTCCGTTAAGTTCTCGAGTGATGGGCGAGTCATGGCTTGTCTAGTGTCATCAGGCACAAGGATGCGAAATAATCTCTGAGCTCCTTCTGCATACGATGTGGCCCCTCTGCAGCGACCGTGAAGGCTCGTGGAAAACTCGAGAGGCAGTATCATGCTGAAAAGCATCATGCAGCTGGAAGCATCAACTCATGAGTGAAGCGTGAATGTGCACAGTTATGACTCGAGCTTGTTCTGCCACGAGTCAGATAAAACATAATCAATTATAAATATTTGCCCTAAATCTTGTCACTACGCCCCATGTGGATGAGACAGGCTGCAAAAGGCATCTCTGACAACATGACAGGCAATCAAACAGGGAAAACTCCCTGCCTCTGCATTGCGCCATGTTTTCTCTTTTTTCTTCTTGTTTTAAATTTTAGTCTTCTGCCAGGAGATCTTCTGCCCTGCAGTCACAGCGAACAAACATTTGTCCTAACCTGGACCTTTAGGTTAAATAAAGGTTAATAACACATAATAAAGTGGAGGCTAAATAATTACCTCGGCCTGCGGCTGAGTGGAGACCGAGATTGAGGCTGGGGGCTCTTGTGAGTCCTGGAACGAAAAGTGCTTGAATCGGTACTGTGACGAGACCTGAGAGAAAAAAAAAAAAACAGCAAATGTTTGAAAAGCATAATCAATACCAATACTTTTCAGTAACCTCGTCATGGTATACTGCCGACTCATATTTCTTGGTGCTGCATAGCTCCAGAACTTAAGACAGTGTTTTCTGCACTTTCGTTGGTTAATTCTTGAGAATTTTGCTTCTGGCTTGGAAACCAAAATCCAAGTTTACCAGATTCATATTCACAAAAGCAACCTGGATATTAGAAACTGCATTAATTCCAGATAAAAGCATCTGGACAAAGTCAGGTTACTATGTCCAGAACTCCCAATGTTTTGGCACTATTTGAGAAAAAAATCCTTAAACTTTTTCCACATCTGAGCTGGCATATATAGGTACATGCACCTGCAATCTATCTTGTACAAGGAAAAGGTCAATACTGTCGTCCTCAGTGGCCTGAATATAGAGCTTGTACCCTGACACTACTTAAGCTCCCGATGCTTAATTATTGAAGCAACGCTGAAAAAGGTGGGAAAGTTTGGGTTGCTCAGAGAGGTTCAGAAATATGGAGGATGTTACACTGTGAAAATTAAAACAGAGAAAATGGATATTGAAAAAAAAAATGTGGATGAAATTTTTTCCAGTCAATCTTTCTCAGAAAACTCCAAACTCAATATTTTGAAAAAGCTGGTCCTGAAATGTCCGCGTCAGATTCTGACTGAATGCGCTGAGACTACTGGTGTATAATTTGTGAGCATGTTGGTGCTGAGCACAGGATGAAGAGATTCTATTGGGTCTACGGAGTAAACTGACCTTTAAGTAATCAGGCAAACAAACTGAGTCACTGCGATGGAGTCCAACACTGTGCAGGCGCTCAATGAACAGCTACTGCCAAATCAAATTTACTCTCTTCCAGCAGAGTCGACTATGACGTCTTCTTCTCCACCAAAACCCAACAGAAACCCCCTCGGCTCTGATCAAAGGGAAGCATGGGAAATGTAGTTCTTGCACAGCGCTGTGATGATCGCAGTCTCTTTTGAGTGAGGTTTTGCGACTACATTCCCACAGCCTGGATTTGGCTTTCATCTCTGGGGATGTGAGGGGGG
>VXCM01002757.1:184931-198843 GCA_014773175.1 Lucifuga dentata
GCCTCTCAGCAAAAACAACAGCTGCCGCTTAAAACAATAGCCCCAGCATCAAACACAAAAACTGGAGTGTGCAGCCGGGGGAGTGAGGAGGGTGAGTGTTAGGAAGACACTCAAATAAAAACCCCCTGCCTGCAGATGAAAACTCACAGTGTTCAAAAGTCTGATGCCTCTGGCGCCCTTCATTACTATTTTTTCACAGTGTTGTTGTGGGAAGATCTCCACATCTAACCATCACTTTTGCCATTTCTTACTTCAGAGAAACGCCGATGCCACATGGCTGAGCAGACAGACTAGAACGAATTTGGTTACTCAAACGTGCAGACTAGTTACTTCAAATTAACTCAATCTCTCTTTCACCTCTGGTAAAGCTCCTTGTCTTAGACATGACAAATCCATCCTGTATTTAGCCTAACAGCAGCTCAGGAACCCATGCTGAGAGTCTCACAGGCCTATCCTGTCTGACACCAGCCATGACGACTGAGTGGCCCTGATTTACACCGCTAAGCTGGACCCCCTGCCTTCTCCAAGCCCTGTTTAAACTGCATGAGGTGGAGCAGCCAAGGTATGGCCAAAGGAGATGGTAGTCATGTGTGTGGATGGTGGATGACAAGCAACTTACCAGGAGGAGGGACGCCTATCAGGTGAGCTGGAAAGGGAGCGCCTCCGGTGGTGAGAGGAAGAGCTGCGGGAGCCAGAGTGGGAACGGGAGCGGGAGCGGGAGCCACTGCTGGCCCAACAGAAATGCCTGCTGGGGGAGAGGAGAAGGGAAGAAGGTGGGGAGACAGAGCCTCGGGAAGGTGAGCAACTGGATGGTGGGGAACAGGAGGGAGAGCAGGGGGGACAGTCAAAGAGCAGGTCCAGAGGGGTGCCCTCCCATGGATAGAGGAAACGTCCCTCGCGGCCCTCACCCAACTCTAACTCATCGTGAAAAGACAGGATCCCTGGGTGCAGGTAGCCTGAGCCAGGCAGCCTCTGGGAGCAGTCATCTTCCTTTTCCTCCTCAAGGGACTGAGAGGCAGCAGCTTTGTTCATTATGCTGCCTGCTTCCCCCACTCTCCCCTGGCCACCTTGGCTACAGAAGGCTTGTGGGGGGTGGCCAAAGTGCTTATTGAGTTCTGCTCTGATTTCCTTGTCGCACAGGAGCTTCCGGCTGGTGGCAGAAGGGTTTTGCTGGTCCCTGTCAGTAGTGGCCTGTTGTAAGGGGATCTGGGTGGTCTGGATGAGGGTCTGCTCCCCTAACCCCTGGCTCCGAGCTGCTTCTCGATCCACAGAGGAAAAACTCTGCTGCAACTGCTTAGCCAAAGAACAGGATGAATCTGATGATGGAGTACAAGACGATGAAGATGATGAGGAGGACAGCGGCATGGCTGAGTCCTTACATTCTATATGCCTGTCCTCTGCCAGGCCTGCAGCGGGTATAGGAGCAACAATGGCACCTGGGGTAACCATGACTTCCTCTGCCATTGGCATGATAACAGTGGCACTGACCGTGCCACCGTCCTTCTTTGTGCTAGCTGACGCCTGGCAATAGTCGTGGTCACTGTGGCCACGGGGCGCCGCCCGCTTGTTGTTACTAGTACTGCAATGCTCCTCAAGGCCGTTCCCTAGGGAAACAGAGTAAGGGAGGGCGGTGGACGCTTTGCTCAGTTGGGCATATAGCTCAGTCTGTTCAGGACCCTTCCTGGTGGGGCCCCCACCTGAGGCACCTGGGGGAAGGGCCAGAGCGCTGGGGCCCGACTCGCTCAGCCTGGCTCTTTTGCATGCCAAGGCCGAGGAGGAACATGAAGACAACTTGGTTTTGAGCGATGCTTTGAAAGGATTCTCTTGACTGGCTTTGTGTGGGGGCGTGGTAGGTGGTGTCAGACCTAGAGAGAGAGAGAGAGAGAGAGAGAGAGAGAGAGAGAGGAAAAGACAAAGATCAGTTGGGATGGTGGGGCTAATAAAATGAAAATGGAATCATAATACAAACCTCCCTAAATATCCCTTCTTCCTCCTTCCCTCACTCTTCTATAAACTCTGGGTCAGTTTATGGACAATGGACACAGATACATGCCTGATTAAAATATTCACTTTCACTTGGCCTAATCCTGATCTCGATTTTATTGTAATCTTGACAGATTAATGTAATGCTCGGTGTAACTTAATACAGTGGTGCTGTAATATGGATGATTTGCCATCCCCTTCTTCTCTGACCTTGGACAGGTCCCTTTTCATGATAAAACAAAAGACATGGCACACATCCTGCAGAGGACAAATGTAATGCATCCGATGGAAGAATGAGAGGGCATGCATCATATCTCTGCCTGCCTCGTGCAAATGTCCACACTGGACGGTAGCCAATTCAACTGAATAAAACCAAAGGAAAAAAAAAAGATCTCTAACATGAAGCCATGCATGTTTCAAGATTATCCGCAACCATCTCCCTCTGCCAGACAGGGTAAGAAGATGCTCTTGATGTACACATTCCTGGTGGTGATGTTGCATATGCTATAGGGCTGGCATGGTGAGATGTCTGCTATGTAATGGAGGTACAGGAACTACTGGAGAATCGGTTCTCAGATGGCATGTCCCTACCTCTCGTGCCCCATCCCTCTTCCTCTGCCTCTGACAAATTTACAACCAGACAGATGGCAGTTATATGGGAAGTCCTGAGATGAGCCCGCTTTATAGCATTGTTAATGCACTCACACAAACAGCCACTGCCATTACTCTCATTCCTCCTCTCCTTTAGTTTTGTATTCTCTCCTTTTCTCTCTTCCTGTCTGCCATCATCCCTGGATCAATCTCCGCTTCTCCCTTT
Source organism: Lucifuga dentata (assembly GCA_014773175.1). Lineage (NCBI taxonomy): Eukaryota > Metazoa > Chordata > Actinopteri > Ophidiiformes > Bythitidae > Lucifuga > Lucifuga dentata. The sequence continues at coordinate 187,732 of VXCM01002757.1, forward strand.
CTGTCTCTCAGCATCTTTTTCCTGTTTCTGTCTGAGACGGAACAAATGCGCCCACATGCACACACACGCTCGTCGCTAACAGTCTCTCACTGGAGTCAAACTAAGGCACTTTGAAACACCTACGCTCTTCCTATTCTTTGCCTTTCTCATAATGCACATCATTCTTGCCTTGCTGGTGAATTGCACCAAATGACAGCTATTAGTATCAAATCCAGTGTTAGCATACGCACAATGAAGACAGCTTGGCTTAGAGAAATCAGGGGGCTGATACATAACTATGGGAGTTTTCAAAATGACTTTCTGATTCCTGATTTTCTCGGTTCTGATAAGAATTACACTGTGGGAGCCACCTATATATACCTTTCCACTATGTCATTATGCCAATGAAATGAGCTATGAAAAGGAGAAGAGAAAGAGGGGCGGGGGAGGATGCCATATAACGCCTGAGGAACTTCTGCTTTACAGATCAAGTGCCATCTGTCCAAAACAATGTGTGCGTGGGGTCAAAAACTAGGAGCCATTAGCGATGGGGGTGAAATAAATCAGTATTAGATAAATTTGTGCCTCTCAGTCAAACTTGCTCATGATAGATGATCCACACACATAAACACCAATCACACAGCCACCAGAGAGAAAAGATGGAGCAGGTGAGTGAGAGAAGCGTTTTATTTATTTATTTTTTTTTTTCCCAACTATAAATTGCAAGGAGACCTTGGAGTGAATAACAACTCTGGGCTTAAAGAGTTGATCCGGCGGTAAGCCATGCAAATAGCAACACACAGACCACCCCGGTGTCATGAGATACAGTAATTAAAGACAACACGGCAGCACAGGGTAAATCTATTAGCTTGGTAGAGATTAGGCCTTAACAGTCAAATCCCAGGAGGCCTGACTGCCTGGTGGTGTTTTACCGTACCTCTCTGAGAAACATCAATAAGAAATACAGCCAACAGTCAAAAGCTGCTGCTATTTGGTATTAAACAGATCAGGCTCTGGAGGGCTATGTCATGTGATAATTTACAATGGAAAATTCTATCAAACAGTAACCACTACTACTACAACTCATTATAAAGCCATAAAATAATGTTTCACTGGCAACAAATAATGAAAAGTTCCATCGGTGAACCGACCTGCCTTGAAGGTGAAAGATGGAACCGCCCACCTGGCTTTCCTCCATCTGGTTATCAGTTACAACAACATAATCTCTACTGTGGTGGAATGTTACTCTAAATCTGCAAAGGACATGGCACTCTGGACCAAAAAGCTTTCACCTTCACTTACTGGGATCTATATCCATCTGTTTCATAAAGCAAACGACTCAAAAGGTAATCTACAAATAGAAAGAGGTTTCAGTAACCAGGGGCTTTCAGTATTAACGACCTTCCTGCTAATATTCAATAAAGAGGAAGGTGTAGTCAGGTGAGGGGGTTTATTTGACTAGTAAAATGGATGCGGTGGAACAGAACGGACATGCAGATTTGGCCATGGGTCAATAATTTCGCTCAGATGCAGTAAAGCAGGAGGAAATATTAACTGCTCTTGATTGCCCCTGAGCTGAAGCAGCCCTCCTCTTTGCCTTCTTTGGGTCTTCAAAGGCATCCCCTTTCACCCTGAATGCTTATCTACACAAAAGAGTTAAACAGCACCTTAAAGAGGGTCAGAAGGACAGAGGGAGCTCTCCTGGGGTCTGACGTGAAACAAACCTCTGTCCCCCCAAGAACTAAGAAGATGATGCAGGGGGCAGACCCGAGGTGTGTGCAATAAGGACTGTTTCCCCTGCTGGTATGGGAATATAAAAAGAAGGCCAATGCCACATCACACACCGTGAAAGAGTAAAGGGCAGCCATTTTAGTTTTAGTGACCTTAGATGATGAATTTGCTGGGAGAGGATAATTACTGGCATAATTAATGAAGAGAGACAAAGAGCAAGATGTGACCCCTAATATTTCAACTTTCACTGACACTGTCCATACTGTTGTCTTATAATTTACCTTTTGCCTATAGCTTTCTTTTGTCGTAGTTAATTATCACTCAAAGTACAAAAGAATGTCAGTAATGGTGCTTAAAATTGCTGACCTATTTAAAGAGTAGCATCCTGTGCATTAATATGAAGTCTTAACATTGAAAATTATCTCTATGTGAGTTGATCTAATTGCCCGTATGGGTAGGAAGTAAAGGAGGGGAGGCGCAGATCATATAGGCAAAACTGAATTACACAGCAAAACTCATTAAAACAATAACGCTGTCATTTCAGTTTTTCCACGACATGTAGACTAAATAAGCTGTCAGTCAGAGAGCATTAACGTCTGACAGAGGAGGAGGAGCGGCATATTAACTCTTCAGAAAGGAGGAGGGGCAGCGATGGTGAAAGGAGGGGTTCACTAATAAAGCCTTAGGAGATTGGAAAGCCTAATCAATACTCAGGCACATAAAATGTTCTCTTATACCTTCACCTTGAACTCTGAAATGTGATGGAACTATCAAGATGTTGGAAAGCCAGAGTTAACTCATTACTGGGTACAAAATGGAGCTGTGATTTTCCACTGAGTACTCTCGCTTTAGCTGAATGTCAAAGTGTGCTTACCTGGGGTTCCAGCAATCTCCACACTTAATGTGCGTTCAATGGTTTTGTTCTCAAACGGTGATCCCTTGTGGTCACTGGAAGACAAAAAAGAGTGCAACTATTTACTACTCTGGTGAAAGAAGGAGTTTAAAAGCTTTGTGAGCTAAGAAATGGAAATGAGTCACAAAAAATGCCTCAGCTTGAATGCTCGTCTACACAGATTTCTTGTGCTTTGACATTTTTCTGCTTTTTGCTGCTTTTTTTTTTTCCCTAGAAGAATGTGGAAAAACTTCTCGCACTTACTTTGGAGACTCTGGGGTCAAAGGAAGTGGCAAGGTGGTTGGTTTGGCTGCAGAACACAAAGGAGCATGGGTAATTATTGACCTAGGTATAACAATTCTGGCAGAAGAGAACAAGTCCACATTCTGCAAAAAGTAAACTCAAATTTGATCATCAACAGCAGTTGTCACTACAAAACACCCATCTTTCCACAGATGCTATTTTACAGTGCATAAGCTTTTAGATTGACCCCGTTTTAACTATTTGCTTAGGATAGACTGTTCACTCTGTGAGGCAGGATGAAGTGATGGTGCGTGTTTCAGGTACACAGGTGTCTTAACACAGGCATACCCCGCTCAGGACAACAAACAGATCGAAATGGAACAAGACATACAGAGACAATGCCACAAACAAGACACATGACAGTGGGTGAGCCCTTCCCCTGGACATTAAGTCATAATCGCATGCACCAACAGCAGAGGAGGTAACAAAAGGAAGAAAGGAGAGTCAAGGAAGCTTGTGCAGTTGCCCGAGGCTCTGGCCAACTTGTGCTCCAGCTAAGGGAATGTGGCTTTTGTACAACGGGAATCGCTAAAGAGCAGCACCCCTGCTCTGAGACTAAATGTACATATTCAGCTCAGTCAGCCAAAGATGGTTCAAGAGTCGACGTTATGAATACAAGACATACTGTAGCAAGAGAAGGCTTGCCCCTTTTCCCACCCTCCTTTTAATTTGACATTATTCCAATTTCAAAGAATGCCTCTGGGACTAGCAAAAAGCATTGGCTAGCAGGCCGGTCATTGTTGTTTATGCCCTCAGAATGACTGTTAGATTCGAATTAGAATAGGTGTTAGTTGTCAAGTCAAACTGGGAAGTGGTTAGAACAGTAGAGGGAGAAGAGAGAGCAGAAATAAGGGCGGTGGGGGGGATGCAGTCATGATTACCTAACAATGGGTGGCCCTGGTCATCTGGGTGTTCGCTGAGTGCCTGCATGTGTGGGTGCCCTTGCCCTTGTATGATGCAGGGAGGGGTGGGCTCTGCAATTCTAGTATCTGGGAAGAGTGGGCTTGGTGGGCCCTTGGTAGGCACTGCTTCGGGGCTGCCCATAACATGGTCATCATCATCATCAACAACATCATCATCATCATGGTCAACATCCACCCCATTGTCCAACTGGCTTGGCCATCCTAGCTCTAGACCCAATACCATATCAAGACCTGGATCTGGCTGGCTAACCCAGCTCTCTAGGTCTAAGGCTAGAGGTGATAGCAGGGACTCTGAATCAGGCTCTTCAGCCTGGCTTACTCCCCATTTGAAAAGAGCAGTGTTCCCTCTGAACTCTTCCTCCTCCACCTCTGCAACAGCCTGGATGGGACTCTTGGGCCTCTTGCCTGCTAATTTGCTCTGGGTGCTGGGTAAAAGTGTGATCTTAGGCTGGAGCAGGTGGGCCTGGTAGTGGGCAGGCCTCTGTTTGGAGGTGAGCAGCTGGCTCAGTAGGGGATGCCCCGCCTTCTCATTTCTTTTCCTAATAGTCACTGTGATGTGCCTATCTGGTGCACGGTCAGCACCACTAATGTTGCTACGGCCTGGCCTGCCAAAGCCCTCACTAGCCTGAGTGGCGCCTGCAGCCTCTCGGCAATGCTCACAGCTGTGACTCACCTCTCGGGGAGGGAGAGAATAAGAATGCATATACCTAATAAACCTAGCGGCGGCCAGGCGGCCCGTGTCACCTGGCGGCCTTCCTTCTTCACTGGATGGCCTGTGCTCCAATTTGGGGCGGGCATGGCCGCAGGTGGAGCTTCTGTGGCCAACAGGGACAGAAGCACCCTTCGACTCCTCAACCCCGTCATCGTAAGTGCAACGCTGCCACTTCCCAGCCCCAACACCAGCCAAACTACACTCGCCTGCAGCCTGGCTCTCACCTCGCTGGTGATGCTGCGGCGGCTGCTGCTGCTGCTGTTGTTGTTGTTGAGATGGCACAGCTGACTTCTTCTTAGAGTTGGTGGAGGAGGACGAAGAGGAGGTGGAGGAGAGGGAAGAGAACGAAGAGGTGGATGACGAGGATGGCGAGGAGGATGAGGAAGAGGCACCAAGACCCAGGCCACTCTTGTCCCTGCTATTGGCAGTCCCCCAAGCGCTCTTGGCTTCACTGGTTTTGGTGTGGAGCAGGATGTCATCGGTGGCTGTCAGGTATTTCAGCAGCTCGGTGCACGGCCGCCTCACCGGGCGGTNCAGGATGTCATCGGTGGCTGTCAGGTATTTCAGCAGCTCGGTGCACGGCCGCCTCACCGGGCGGTTCTGTTGGCTGGAGCCCCCCCTTGCTTTGCCATTCCAGGGGCTCTCCGTCTGTACAACATTAAGGTAGAAGAGAGATAGAGAAAATTATCTTTTTGCTTAAATAAAAACCTTCAAGTTTTCTCACTCTTTTTAGTACTGTGAAGTGAAACAAAGTTGTGACCAACTGGAAAAAGACAGAGACAGAGAATAACTGAAAGAGGGACTCAGATAGCCTCAGCACAGCCTAACTGTCTGGGAGGCAATGGTAGGGGTGCGGTCCGCCTATCATCTTAATTGCGTGGCCCTCCAAGCACCACTGCACCACTCTGTACGTGCATCATGCACCCCATGTCCTCCGGGAGTCCTCATTCGCTGTGCTCTAAAAATGGATGACTCAAAGGCACAGTATGAAAATAGACTCTGTGAGGAAGGTTGATGCACTGCACGTGCAAACAGCGCGCCCACGCAAATCTGTCTATATACAGATGTACATTTTAAGCACTATGGTAAGCATAAGAAAAACAACATTTCAGATCCAAAAAATGAGCAAGCTAACGAGTGATTTACTCCTCTATATGACAGTAAATAGGACTAAACTTGTCATAACATATGTCATGTTCTGACATGAAACAGCTTATTGAGATCACATATTTCATTTGATTCACATTCCTAACATTAATCTCAATCGACCCCACCTCTCTCTGTACAAAAAAACCCTCTTTTGAGAGTCATCTAATGAGAACATCAAGCCTGATATTTTGATCTTGTCGTCTCAAGGCATCAATCTCACTGCAAGAGTGCCTGTCGTTGTGTTTTTTTTTCCTCGACAGGCACCATACCAAGGCGGATAAGTGCTGGAGCTAATGAGACAACGGTGCCGATGCCTCGCCTAGAAAGCCCAACAGCAATCAGCCTGTTTTCATTACGAGATGGCCCCCTGGGAGAATAGACTACAGCAGTAGTCTAACATCTTCTAAAGGCGGCCACCAAAACAGAGCAGGAGAGAGAGAGAGAGAGAGAGAGAGAGAGAGAGAGAAATAAGACAGAGCAAGAACACAGTGAGAGAGGAAAAATGTTAAGGTGTGTACAAAAAAAGTGTGTAGAGGAGTGCAGAGAGCAGCATGATGATGCATATATTTGTGTGTGTGCGTGTGTTTCTGTCCCTACCTTGACGACGGCAGGTGGTGGTCTGATCCGGTGGTTGCTGCCGGCTGCATGGTTCTGTGCCTTGCCACCTATGTATTGATTATAGCTGAGCTGGGAGTTTGCGGGTGCCAGAAGGAGCTTCTTCAGCTGCAAAAGGACCCAAACAGAACAAGAGAAAGTGAGGGAGGAGGGAATGTGAGTGCGCTGTAAGCAAATTGACTTTTCTGTTCAATTAAAAAAGTGCTGATATGATATGATCTTGATATGATCACTGATGTTGTATTCAAAGACACTTTAAAAGAGCTTACAGTACTCCAAAGGCCAAGTCAGGTTAAAAAATGTCTTCCTGTTCAGGTGTTTTTCTGTACACAAGGCCACGCTTCTCTAATGTGCTTGAATAAACACTGCTCGGGCATGTGGCGAAAGGTCATTTGGAAGGGACCGGCATGGAATAAAATGGACTATAACTTAACACAACAAAACAACATTTTAGGTCAAAACCTTTCAGCAAAAAAAAAAAAAAAAAAAAAAACCCAGATGGTCGGGATATGTGTAAAAATAACACCACAAAGGTGAGCTGAATTCTCATCAAGAGCCCTGCCTGTTTGCCAAAGATGAGTCCGGCACAGAGGGATTAGATGAAACCCACTGAGACTATATGAGATGAGATTGATTTCTTTTTAGCTTTACTTTCATTAAGTGTCAGCTTGATTTCAGCGCCTGTGGCACTGTGTCACCCATAGTTGGCCCCACCACAGTGTGCATATCATTGAATTGGCACCACAGTAGCACTGTTATGTAATTAGCACAGAGAGGCAAACACTGATTCATTCTATTTATTTCCTCTGTTCTGCATCTGCACCTCCAACTCTCTTTCTGCATGCTCGTAGTCATGCTCTTTCACACACATACACAATGTGACAGTGTGTGGATTGGTTGCCACCAAGTGCACAATTCTAGCAGACAAACCCAGTGCCCAACCTAGTGAAAGAGTCGATCTGGTGTCTGCCACGGGCCACCATGGAAGCAACAGATAGGGGGTGGTTAAGGGTCTCAGGGTCGAGTCTGTGAACTAACATGGAGTGAACCTGGTGGTTATGGGTGAATCACGAGAAGGCAGGGCTGTTAGTCTTACCAGGGAATGCTCTTCTGGCTCTGGGGTGCGTGGTGAGCCGTCAGGTGAGGAGGGACAGCTCTGGTCACTGGCATTGGTCACGTCCCCATCTGCCAGGGCCTCAAATGAAGGCAATCCGTCCTCATCCACTGGGATGCTGTCCAGGGTCTCTGTAAGCACTGCCAGCAGGTTGGCCTCATTTTCTTCATCTATCTTCTTAGGAGGGGAAAAAAGGGGAAGACAGAGAACAAAAAACAGAGAGAGGGAAAATAGGACGTTTTAGTTGGAAGAAGTTACAACTCTACGATGGTGGGCGGTTGCATGCAATCTTTCATTGTTAATAGAGTGGGAAGACTTTTTTTTTTTTTTTTTTTNTTTTTTTTTTTTTTTTTTGGATTTTTGCAGCAGCAGAGCTGGCTGTTTTCTGGCAGCCTTTTACAAACAAAATTCTCTCCCTGTGCAAGTGAGTCAAACCTGTCACTCATATTTTAAGCACACAGCTTACTGGACCCAAAATAATATTTCCCCCCAGAAACCCATTACCAAGGCTGACAAGTAGCAAGTATCTAGGGATGAGAGCAGTGAGGTGGGGTGGGATGTGGTAACAGGGAGGCGGTGGGGGGTTAAAGGAAACAATGAGCAGAAGTTGAGTCTCTGCAGCACAACTCTCTCTCTCTCTCTCTCTCTCTCTCTCTCTCAGTTTTGAGGGATGATCGACAAGCACAAGAGCACAAGATGTTTGCAGGCAATCCTCAGATAAGGCAAATTACCACCAGCTCATGCTAAACAAATTGAATATGTATAAAATGTTAGCATGGCAGCAGACATTAAGGATGCATGGAAAGTTACCATCAACATTTCTTTAAAAATAAAGTCTGTCCATGCCACTGAGATTTTTCTCTGATGCGCCACAGTAGTTGTGTGATTACAAGGGCCGAGTTCCTTGTTTAATGAGTGAAATTGTGTGTACATGTGTAGAAGAAAAAGAGAGACAGATGAATAGAGATGTAGTGAGAGAGAAAGAGAGTATTTGTTTGACAGAGGCAGAGATGATTAGGGAGACAATAACTATGCATATGTGCCTTTGTGAGAGAAAAAACAAAAAACAGAGAGAAAGAATATTGAAACATATTAAGAGTGAGAACAAAGCACTTTTGGAAAGACAGAGTCAGGGTACCAGAAAGAGGTACATGTGTGTGCACACGCGCATCCACACGACTATGCCTTTGTGAAGCGACAAGAGACAACAGGAACTGCAAGTTCCAGGGCCATAAAAGCCCAGGGGACTTTAAGACAGCGGAAAGATAAACAGCGTCGTCACCCCGGGATGCTCTGTGGCCAGCCCAACAAGAACAAATCCCCTTATGCACACGGCAGGATTAGCATCGCTCTGCGGCAGCATGTGGCCATCATTATGCCATGGGGGCCACCAGCCTCTCAGATAGAAGCACTGTACCTCTAACAGTCAGAATCCCATGTTCACAAAATTTATCTGCCCACTGATTTTAGACAATTATACACCCACCATGGATACTGAGGAGCCATTTCAATGTTTTCTCTCTGCAATTTTCTCTCCTAGATGTTTGGTTAGTCAGCTAACAGTGAGGAAACTGTTAATCTGCTACTCATTGAGTAGATTTTCACCCAATGACGTGAGCACTCAGTCATTATTAAAAAATGATAAAGCGAACATATTTCACAGAGATAACATGATGTAGATTGAGGCTATGCTGCATTGGCAAGTAAATGCCTCACAGGAAATTGCTCTGTATGAGGTGCCATGCTGTTTAATTACTTGTGAGCAGTTTCAATTCTACTGTGCTGAAAGTCTGCACTGCCGTTCACCATTTTCCGGCATCCAGAGTTATTAGCTGAGCTCTAAGCGGGTGGGTAATAACAGCTGATAAAGCCAAAGCCTCTTCTTAGCCCTACACATACATCCTCACTTGAGAAATTGAAAGTGTGATCACTTTAGATGATCTTAAATGAGTCTTTAATGGACCAGCCATCTGTTTTGGTCCAATCCAACAAACTATCCAAGCAATGCTGAATTTGGGGGGTGTTTTATTTGCCTCCCTATAGTATAAGTTCAAACAAATATATTCCTACATTTGCAGTCAAATCAGTGCTACTGTTGAGCACTAGTTACATTAAAAGTTGAGAGAGCTATGCAAGATTCATTATGAATGGTGTGGAAAGGACTGGGGAGTTTCAGATGCTGCAGCATGCTGAAATGTAACCATTTTAATCCTGTTTCAGAAACCTCCACCAATTGGCAAGCTCCCACAGGCGCACTCTAGCCCAAAAGATAACCCAGAAGGGACTCTCATATTCTGAAAGGAACACTTGTAAAACCCCGAGTTGTGACAATCATGCTGCAGCTCTTTCTGCAGCTCCAGTGGGGGCACTCATAGGCCAAGTGGGGATTTGAGAAACGGGGGTAAAGATTGAACATCACAGAGTGTGAACAAATGCCCCTTCCAGCAGTGCAACTACAAGGTTAAAGTCAATCTACAACCACTGACTCACTACTGCTTGTATGTTTATATACAAAATCTCTGTGTGGGTGGAGTTATGGCTATGGAACACAAAGGGGGTGACACAGGACAAACCAGCATCCTGCTTATGGCCATGTCAACTTATATCGATTGCTACAGCAGCTGCTAAGAGGAAAAGAGGGCAGGAAGAACAAAGAGAAAAGAGAAAAATCGTCTCGGCGGGAGCACTTTCTCGCCCATCCCGCTTAATGGACCTCACTGAATTAAAGAGATCTTAACAATCCTGGGCTAATTGTGGGATCACAATATATTAACCTTGCTCCAATTCTAAAGGGTGCTATTTTGTGGCTGTTTTATTCCAAATGCTTCAATTAGCCATAAAACATGCTGGCAAGTGCTGGCAGAGCTTCTCCCTCCTCCTTGGCCCCCATCTTCCCCCACCTTGGAGAAAAGAAAGCCAACTCCAGTTGTTTGTTATTAGGTGAGGCCCTTTCGTTATCAGCCAGGTTGTCTTTGAGATTGTCCTTGCCTTTAACTCTTTTATTGAGTTCCACACCACAGCGTTGTGTTCCAGAAGATACTATTCACACTGCTGATAACATAAGGTGAAGGTGCTATTTTTAACAAACACTTCTGAATGCTGAGGCAAATAGCCAAATTAAATCTGCTAATTGCTTCTTGAGAATTTCAAGCTCCTGAGCAAATTTACAAGGGATCAAATTTTAACGAGCTTTTCAGGGCAATGCATCATTTACATGTTAAAAGGAACCAAATGTGTTGTGAAAGTGCCAGAATGATACACTGGATTATGAATAACACAAAGATGAAGTTTCAACAGACTAAACAGCCCCAGCGTTATCTTTAAATGAGAGACAGAACATGTGACAGACACCCCGGATGTGGAAAGATAAAAAATCTCTCATTAAATGGGTCATTTGGCATTTAAAGTACTGTTTATCCTCATGCTCTCTTTTGCTCATTCATTCCTTCTCTCTCTCTCTCTCTTTAAATAGAAGAATAGCAACTGGTTGGTTCAGACAGCAAACATTCATAGTAAATTGGCCCCCGAATTGCATGGCGGGGTTAAATCTGCGCCTTGACAATTTAATTGCGTTTTTTTTTCCCTTTGCTCTCTGCTATGTCAGATTTCAAAAGTATTCCCTCGGATGAGGTTAAACAACTAGCCAGACCTTCTAATCACAACACAATCAGAAATTGGAATAGGGTGGGGGTGG